>QJNY01000366.1:0-82646 GCA_004155945.1 Monosporascus sp. mg162
AAACCTTAAGGATAAACCTTAAAAGCAAACCTTAATAGTAAACTTTAACTGCGCCGTGCTACGTATAAAAGGCCGGCATCTTTCCGAGCCCTCGCCAGTCTCGATCGTCACCACGCCTTCTCGAGTTACCCAAGACAGTATGCCGCGCAAATCCGAATATACGATACCGGTAATCCGTAACCGCAGGATTTCCACAGAAACTGTCGTCTTAACGGTACATAATTCGCACAAAATTACCGGACGGGCTAAAACCATCGACACCACTATCGATCTCAAAAATCTTTCCCAAAATGATCGATTTCGATTGTTAATTTTCGGATACGATTTGATTCGCGAAAATAACGAAAATCGATCTTTGCAAAAATATATGGCGGAAAATATGACGATCATAAGCAAAGTATTGGCGAAACTGGAAGGGGAACTGGAAGGGAAAGGCGGTAACCGGCTTGACAACTTCGAAGTTCAGATTATGGAACGATGCATGGAGGACTACGAGCGATGGTTTGCCCGGCTGCTCCGGATTGCGAAAACCGTCCAGAATTTCGACAAGAATCGACGCGGATAGGAACGGGACAAGGCAGTCTGCGAGAGGGATGGGTTTAGTGAAGCTTAGGAATTGAGGTAGTAATCTATCATTTTATCCAATTTTGTCTATACGGTTACGTCTCCTTTAGGGAGATTACCGTTATATAAAGTATTGAAATAAATTATTTTTAAAACTTTTAACAAAATTCTGAAAGTTTTATAATAAGGGAAAGCAAAAAAAGATATAGCAATTAAATAGATAACCTTAAAACCAGCTGTTGTATCGTAACAAAATTTACATTTTTCGAAAATAATAAAAGCAAGTCGTTAAAAAGTTTTACAAAGATCTATTATACCGATATTAAGGAATTTTCAAAACTATTAAAAGGTTATTGGAAAAGTACGATTTTTTAGAACTTCGACGAATTGTTAAGTAGGTAGTTAAGAGTTGCAATATTTGTAATAAAGTAAAATCAGCCCGATATAAGCTTTATAGATTTTTAATTACTTACAAATAGATAGATAAATAAAACGTTTCAACCAAATATCGAAGCAATACTTGAAAAATTATATTAATTACCAGAAAAAAGTTGGGTTGAACTTTTTCTATTAGCCTAAATGATTTATAATACATTTATTAACGAGAATATAAATATTTATCCTTATATAGCGGTATATAGTTATTAAGCAAAAACGTAACGGTTAAAATAATTATTAAACGAAACTTTAAAATTAACCATAAAGGTTTTCTAGTAAAAACGGTAATAATTAAAATCTAAATAGTACAAGTTCGTTTACAGAATAAATTACGAACTTTTTAATAAAGGATAACTTAGTATTAACGTGCCACATAAGGAAGCTGTACACTTTTTTGGCACTTCCAATAATATACCCAAATAACTCAACTACAACACCTCAAATCAATTAAAATTAATCGAATGCTTCTTTGCTAACTGTATCTACAGCTTCCCAACAAGTGTACGCATTATATTAAGGCTTGTTGCGGACGCCATATTTCCATTCCTTCCTTCTAGCCTATATACGACCGGTTATCTTCAGCAATTATTGGCAGCAATTCTTTACCACGACCTTTCTGCCCGCTAGAAGAATTCGTTCATCTAATACAGCAAGTATTCATCTTTTTAAGAAACGTTTATCTTAATCGTATAATTACGTAAGTCTCGAATTATTGTAAAATCAAGTCCGACACGTCCTGCCATACGCCCCGCAAGATGCCCCACGAAACGTCCCGCACAGATCCCCCAACATGCTCATAACGCGCTTTTAACGCATCTTATAACACGTTTTCCGACGTATATCTTCAACGCATTAAAGCCGGACAAAATTTGCTTACGTATTTGGGTTAAGGATTCGGTCGAGAATAATTAGCTAGTCGGTCCGCTTTAGGTCGTACGAAATAGAGGAAATATTAACTTGGACGCGTAAGGCACTAATCGGTCGCAGGCGTGTTAAGAGGAAGGAATAGTAACATGGCGTCCGCAACAAGCCTTAATATAATGCGTGCACTTGTTGGGAGGCTGTAGATACAGTTAATAAAAAAGCATTCGATTAATTTAAATTAATTTAAGGTGTTATGGTTAAGTTATTTAGATATATTATAAGAAGTACTAAAAAGGTGTACAGCTCGCTTATATAGCACGTTATATTAAGAAAAGAATTAAGGGATTAATATTGTCGAAAGAAAATAAAGTTTATTTATTACGTTAAAAACAAAACGCGATTTCGAACATTTCTTAAATCAAAATAAAAAGAAATTTAATAATAAGTTCGATTATAAGAAATTTAGTTCGTTTAAGATCGATAAAGTTATTTCCAAAATTAATTACCGATTACTATTACCTAAAACGATAAAAAATATAAATTGTTTTCTATATTTCTTTACTAAAACCCGTATTTAAAAACGTTTTACTAAAAATTAATTTAGAAACCGAAAAAAGACGACGATAAGTACGAAATTAAACGAATATTAAACTTTAAGATAATTAAAAGTAAGGTTTAATATTTAATTAAATAAAAGGATTACCTATACGAAGAAAATATTTGCAAACCCTTTAAATTTTTAACGAATACGAAGGATTTAATTAAAACGTTTTATTGTCAAAATTCTAACCGACAGACTTTAATGCGGCTAAGGTTATAGGCGATAACGGCTCGGTATTTAAGTTTAACCTTGGGCCGCTTTAATCGAATGAAATAAAGGTTTCCGCTGTAACGTTTATTTTTAAAGCAAACTGCGTTTGTTTTATTTCTATACGACGCTCTTTTATTTTGTCCTTTTCCGTATTTAATGTTTTTTAATTCGTTTACGGAACGAAACCCGCGGCGAATTATTTTTATACCTCGAAGTTGTAAAAAGTCTTGTTAACAGCTTAATCTAATTAATTTAGCTATAGCTTCTATTTGTAATTGCTATAGGTTTAACAGTATATCTTTGGCGGCCCGCTTTTTACGATTATTTCGCGCCTTTTCGGACCGGATATTTTGCAACGATTCCAAAAAAATGTTAATAGCCTCATAAGGTATATTGGCCTTATAATAATGTTGGTATTTATTTCGCCCTTTAACTATTTTACATTTTAACTTCAAATTTTCGCAACGTTGATAAGGCATAATTAGATATCCAAAATTTGAAATAAAAGAAACCAGGTTTTTTCGACTTTCGGTAAAGGATTTAATGCGTTTTCGTGGTGGACCTAATATAATGTTAAATTAGGAACTATTAGTTAAAAGAAACGAAAAACGAAAAAGACGTATTTATTTTATCTTCAGAGACAAAAATTTCAAAAAGAAGGGAATAATATTACGAATTAAAATTTTCCGTTTACCTGCGAAAAACTAAAAGAGGGAATAACCTCGGGTCGGGTAAACTTTGCTACTAAGAATGGTTTTTACGGAGATTATAAAAATACTATAGAGATATTATAAAGATAACAGAAAGATATTACAGAAATATTACAGAAACCAAACGGAAGTTATACTAAAAGGAAAGAATATAAGATTTCTATGTTTTCTTATAAATAGTACCTACTTACTTTCGTTTCTTAGCTATTAATTTAAGCTTTTAATTAAAGGTAATGTTTTTCAATCAAGGAGAAAATCCGTAAATCTCTTTAACGAACAGATTACTGAATTATTTTTTGCCTTATTATTACGTACAAATTAAGAACCCCTTTCGGATACTAATCACATTTCCAGGTAATTGTGTAACAGGTTCGTTACACCGGGCTTTTATTGTAACCCGGTTTAATCTTTTACAGTCGACGTATAATCGGAAATTAACTTTTTTTTTGGGGTATAAATAATACAGGTATTTCCGCGTCCGTTTTTAAGCAACGTATTTTTTTTACTTTTAGGTTTTCCCGTATATATATTTTTAAACGCCTTCCGTTACGCTTCTGAAACAGGGTAAATAAGATTAAATAGGAGCGATTTAATAGGGATTAAGTTTATTAAATGTTTCGTTTCCGGTAACTAAGGAATCTTTTCCGTAACCTTTTCGGAATATACTTATTAACGGCTTTTATTTAATCTTCTTATTTTCTAATCGACGTACGTTCGGTAAGCTTCAGGCAGTTGTAATACGGTACCCTTTTATCGCTTTTAAACTTTTGCGCCGACGTAGTGAAGAACTTATAGAACTTTGCTTTCTCGGCTTGTATAATCGCTTATTATTCGGTCATCTACCGGAAAAGTTCCGAATGTTATTTATTTTGCTAGCAGATAATTTCTAAGATTTATTCGTTACTAAAAGGTTTAAATATTCCTTATTTTAAGCTAAAAAGCGTTATTATCGTATTACGTCCGTTATCTGACCGTTCGATTAACGGTTATCGAAATACGTTCCGGCTACGTACGCAAAGTAATTTATACTTTAAAGGGACGTAATTTTCTTATTGGAGCTTTATAATACGGTCTTTTATATATATTTATATCGTAGCCGATCGTTCGTCGAGCGGATTTAAATTTATATTTTTTCCTGCAGGTAAGTTAAATCCGTCCTATAATTTGCGTATTTTGCTTTTGGTAGCTTTCGCGTTATTTTCTATAATAAATATAAAAAAATTGTAAAATAAGAGATAGCTATATTTTAAGTAAGGTAATCGCCAACCAGTCGCAGAGTAAATTCTAAGAAGTAAATATATTAGGTTACTTTTATTTAGCGTTCTTTAATGCTGCCAGATGGTAATTTATATTAGTATATAGGTCGGTAGCTGGTTGGTTACTAGCTGCAAAACTATTGGGGCTGTGTTCTTATAACGAAAAGCCTTACTTAGCTATTAATTAATCAAAGAATTAAAAGTTATCTGAAATATAAAACCGCTAAAGATATAATACGATAATTGACAAATTATAAAGATTATCAACGCCGGCGCCACCCTATCACGGTCATAACTGCGGCATATAAATATATATAACTACTAGCTAAAAAAAGCCGTAGAGAGAGATATAATCAAAGTGGATTATAAGCTTACGGGCGACTTATTAGCTAGTTGTTACGAATTAGGACCTGCTTTCCCTGTCTGGGCAAGGACACCCTACGGCTAAACTTCGGGCATAGGTGTCTTAGCATTTCGATGAAATCTGGAAGATCTGATGGATCTGGACGAGATTACACAGATCGAGCAGATTTATGATACACCTATAAAAAACCAAAGGATATATAATGGATAGGTTTCTCCTGTAAATAGCACCCACTTGGTTTCTCTTCTTAGCTATTAATATAAGTCTTCAATTAAAGGCATCGTTTTTCGATTAAGAGAAAAGTCCGTAAATTTCTTTAACGAACAAATTATTAAATCATTTTTCGCCTTATTGTTACCTGCAAATTAAAAACCTCTTTCGGATATTGATTACATTTCCAAAAGATTGTATAACAGGTTCGTTACATTTTGATAACTTTTTGATTAATAGCCGACGAATAATTTAAAGCCCAGCTAGGTACAAGCTTTCCTAAACCTAGTAAAAACGATATTACAAAACGGCGTTCAAAGAATAAACGATATATCCGATTGCCTTTATTAGTAAGCGATCAATAATTGGATTAAAATATCTTATCTCCTATTAAAAAAGTCCTTTCTTTAATCGACAATATGGCCCCCCTTATTATTCGGTTTCAAGGAGAACTTTTTTCTTAGCAACAACTTTTCCTGGCTCCCAAGGAAACCATTAAGGTCCAAGAAAACGAGCCGGAAAAGGAAAAAAAGGAATCCGACAGCCCGAAAGGTAAGAAAAAAGAACTTACGATTAACGACAAATTGCATATTTTGATAACTGAACTTTAGACGGTAAAAAGGGAAAATGCCAGACTTGCTCGACAGCAAAGGTATTCGACATTACTCTTATTCAGCGCAAATAAATCCCGCGAAAATATTGTTCTATTCCTTATTTATCATAAGGTACTAAAGGTTAAAGGTTATAAGCCAACCCCTCCAAAACCTTACGACGGTACCACAAATATAAAGAAATTCTTAGTTTAGGCTAAACTTTACTTTACGTTTTTCGAAAATTTCCTAAAAAAGAATTATCAAAAGATATTTATTATTTCTTAACTATTCGCAGGAAAGGTTTTTTTAATAATTCTAGTTAATTATAAAAAATTACTTTGAAAATTACCTTAACGAATTATTCGACTTTACCAATTACATTTTCAATAATTACAAATATTTAAAAGAACGAATGCAAACGTTATTTGGAAATTTAAACAAGCAGCGAAATGCCGTTAAAAAGCTATACCTTCTGCAGCAAACGAAGTCAACAACTAAATATATAACGGAATTTAATCGCTAAATAACAACTTCCCACCTACCGGAAAGCGCCTTATTTTACCCTTATTACGATAACATAAAATTATAAAATCAGGACGAAATATATAAGGTACCTAAAATAAACCCTTTCTAGGGTTATACTAATAACGCCATTATTGCCGATAAACGTACTTTTAATAAGTACCTGGAAAAAAAAAAAAGATCTAACAAAAAAAGAAACGATCGAAATTTTTGCAGCAAGTTTCAAAAAAGCAAAAATAAGAATAAAACCTAAAAAAAAGTAAATATCATCTTAAGGAATCTAAAAAGGATAAGTTAAATATTAAATGCTTTAACTATAGCAAAAAAGCAATTATAAAAGCGAATGTCGTTCTCCAATTAAAAAGAACTTTAAGAAAGGAACTATTTTCAAAAAAAAAAAAAAAAAAAAAAAAAAACTCCCGAAGGGCGGAACAAGAAATAGATAATAAAAGCGAAAAAAAAAAAGAGTTAATTTTATCTTTTTCCAACAGGAATATACCTTTTACGACAACCTACTATAAACTAAGCGGCAACCCAAAGTACGAACGTTATCCGATTTGCTAAAATTAAACAATTAAAGCCTACAAGTATTATGCCGGATAACCAGCTTTTAAAATAGCTATAAGGCTAAGATACGAATGTTATTTAAATGTACAAAAATGCGAAATACACTATAAATATGGCCAACTGCGCCCAGAACTTAACAACTACGGGCAGAAAACCCTTAAATCTAGCAAACTCCCAGAATGGGCGGTATATGTCAGCTAGCAGGGGTGCGCTAGCACCCATATCCGATAAGATTCCCTCTGATCGGAGCATATATGTTCCGTGGCTAGACTACTTAAAAGATCAGGACGCGTTGCGAGGATGTACGCAACTAGCCAATTAATACAACACATCTGATGTCCCCTATATTTGACAGTATACCTTAAAACCGAAGCCCCTAAATAGAATTCTGTTAATGGGTACGAACTTTTCCATTTTTCGGCCTGCAACGATAACGATTATCCAATTTACCTTCGAACAAAGGAAAATAACGATTATTGGCCCGGTTAAAACGAAAAAACCCTTACAAAGCCCGATAACGATTATAGATATATCGAAATTCTCCGCTAGCCCGAATACCCTCGATCTTATTATTTTGCACCCCGAATCGGATCAAATCCGAAAAGCTATTGCTTAAAATTACTTATGTTTGTAAGATAAGGAATAGCTGTGTGCTGAGTGAGGTGATCGCCAACCAGTCGCAGAGTGAATTCTAAGAAGTGAATGTATTAGGTTACTTCCATCTGCCGTCCTTTAGTGCCGCCAGATGGTTATTTGTACTAGCGTGTGGGTCGGTGGCTGGTTGGTTACTAGCCGCAGGCCCATCGGGGCTGTGTTCTCACAATGTTATACCTCTATGCTATGCTTAATGCATAAACTTCTGGATATGGAAATAAACCCTGCAAAAATCTTAACTTCAAATCGGAAACCTTTCCAAACGTCAAAAGTAAAAATTATTAAGGTAAAATGCTAAATTAGCCAGCAAAAATGATATACTTACATAAACGGCAAATGTACCAAATACGCAGTCAAAAAAATCCGCAAATAAAAAGGCCTCCTATCGAACAAAACTACGAAATCAAAAAACGGTAAAAGGTTTCAAATTAAGGCATCGAAAAATAATGCGAAATAAAACCTTATATAAAGCAAAAAAAAAAAAAATAAAAATAAAAATAAAAATAAAAAATAAAATAAAATAAAATAAAATAAAATAAAATAAAATAAAATAAAATAAAATAAAATAAAATAAAATTACAAAACCAAATCGAAATTCCTATTTAGTACCAAAACCAAACTTTTAAAGCTATAATTAACTTTAAAGCAGAAGGGAACTCTATTTCGCAAGTTATAACCGAAAAATATTATATTCCTTAAAGGTATAAACTAAAGTTTTACAAATTACGGATAATTAATGGAAATCTTTCTTAGTACAATAACAGACGAATATTTAAAGAAACTAAAATATTTTTATTATAGATTTAAGGTATTAAAAACATTTTACGTTGGATATCGCCGACATTTCAAATTATAATGTTATTTTAGAAATACCGTAACTTATTTCCAGCAACCCGCTAATTAACTGGAAAACTTGCTAACTTTTTTAGAATTACGAATCAACTTTTTTAAAAAAAGAATTTAAAAAGGTTTGTACCATAATCCGAAAGACTAAGGTATTAAACTTTGCTAATATTATACCCCTGAAGTATTAACGATTCGAAGAACTTTTTAAAGATAAAAAAAATACGAATTACTTTTATACGGATAATAAAATTATCGCATATCTATTAAAGAAAAACATTACTTTAAATTTTAGTAAATCTATTACATAAATCGAAAAAGGTAAAGGCTTTATAAAAAAGCACCCAATTAAACTTATAAAAAGGTTATATTTAGCTATCAGAATCTTTCGTAAGATACCCTGTACTTATAATACCCAAAATCGAAGACGGCAAGCAAAAGATTGAGCAAAATAAAGATCCGGTTTATCGACGCGTGGTCGATTACCGATAACAAAACGATATTACCATTAAAAATAGCTATCTCTTAACGTTAATAAATACTTTAAGAGAAAACATAAGCAAAGTTAAATAATTTACCGCTTTAAACCTTCAAAACAATTATTATCGTATTAAAATAATAAAAGAAAAAGAATAAAAAATTACCTTTCGAATAATATACGAGCATTACGAATACCGAATAATGCCTTTAGGACTTATTAACGCTCCCGCCAATTTTTAACGCCTAATTATAACTATACTTAAAAAGTTTTTAAATAAATATGTTTTTGTTTATCTCTACAATATCTTCACTTATTTCGAAACGTTTAAAAAATATAAAAAGTATATTTTTCAGGTTTTTAAAGTTTTAAATAAAGCAAATATCCGAATTAACCGAACTAAAAATATATAACATACGTAAAAACTAAATTATTTAAGATTTATCCTTATTTCCAGTTAAATTTAAATCTAAAACTCCAAATTAAAAGTAATTGAAAACTGGTCCATCTTTAATAAGGTAATCGTTATAAATATTCGACGGATTTTAGGATTTACGGTTTACGTACATAACTTAATTAAGGGATATGAAAATATTGTTAAACTATTAACGAAACTTATTATTGAGAAATATATTAAAAGAAAATTCGAAGTTTTAAAAAAAGTTAAGGAAGTTTTTTGACGACTTAAAAACAAAATTATTAAAATGCCAATAATAAGATTACCCAAAGCCGACAGAAGAAAACGCTTAAAGACAAACGCTTTAAATTATACCTTAGGCGTAATTTTAAAGCAATAGGAAAATAATAAGAAATAGTACTTAATAGCCTATTATTTTAAGGCCTTTCGAAACGTAAAACTCTGATATAAAATTTACGATAAAAAGCTGCTAGCGAATATTAACGCTTTTAAAAAATAAGAACCTTTTTTTAACCGAATTAAGGAACTTTTCGATATTTACTTAAATTACAAAAACTTTACCCGGTTTATAACGACTTAAAAGCTAAACAAACGTTACGAGACTTAAGAAAAATTTTTATCGAAATATAATTTCCAAATTTATTATATTAAAGAGAAAGAAAATATTTAAGTAAATATTTTAAATTATAAAGGAAATTTCCATTCCAAAGTTCCGAAAAGTCGAATGAAAATGTTATAACAAATTAAGAACGGTACCTTACGGTTAT
Organism: Monosporascus sp. mg162; assembly: GCA_004155945.1. Taxonomy (NCBI): domain Eukaryota; kingdom Fungi; phylum Ascomycota; class Sordariomycetes; order Xylariales; genus Monosporascus; species Monosporascus sp. mg162. The sequence goes on from QJNY01000366.1 coordinate 10,060, forward strand.
GTAAAATATTAAAGCAACTTATTCCAAAACTTTTAACGAAATTCCGAAATTTATATAATAAGGAAAAGTAAAAAAAAAAATATAACAATTAAATAAACAATCCGAAAACCAGCTGTTGTACTATGGCAAAATTTGCATCCTTTAAAATTAATAAAAGCAAGTCGTTAAAAAGTTTTACGAAGATTTATTATAGTTTCGAATATTAATGTATTTTTAAAATTACCAAACAATTACAAGAAAAATACGACTTTCTAGAACTTCGACGAACTAGTAAGTTGTTACAGGAACGGAGGTTCCTGCCCAGAAAGACCGACCCTAGACGCCTAGTAAGGACCTATCACGGAGGAACTCCGGATAGAAACGCTTGGCATCCTAACCTTGATCTGATGGATCTAAGTGATCTGGTCCCCAGATCACTTAGATCACATAGATCCACGACATACTTACTAAGGATGAAAGGATATATAATGGACAAAATCCCCGTGTAAATAGTACCGACTTAATTTCGCTTTTTAACTATTAATTTAAACTTTTAATTAAAGGTACCGTTTTCCGATTAAGGGAAAAGTTTGCAAACCTTTTTAACGAATAAATTATTAAATTATTCCTCGTATTATTATTACCTGCAAATTAAAACCTTATTTCGGATATTGCTTTTACCTTTAAGTAAATATATAATAAGTTCGTTATATTTTGATAATTCCTTAATTAATAACCGACGAATGATTTAAAGCTTAATAAGGCATAAGTTTTTTTAAATGCAGTAAAAACGATATTACAGAATAACGTTTAAAAAATAAACAATATATTCGATTACCGTTATTAGTTAATAAGGGATTAATAATTAAATTAAACGATTTACTATTTATTAAAAAAATCTTTTCCTTAATCGACAATATGGCATTACTTTCCATTCGATCTTAAAGAAAACCTTTTTCCTTTTAGCCTTTATAACAACCCGCTCCAGCAAAAGATATTATAAAAGTTTATAAATCTAAAGCGGAAAAAAAAAAAAAAAACCAGCCGGCAAAATAAAAAGGCAAAAAAAAAAAAACCTACTATTAATAAAAAACTAAATAGCCTTGCGAAAAAAGTTAGGACCTTAAAAAACGAAAATGCCAAACTTATTCGATAGCAAAAATCTTCGACTTTACCCCTATTTAATATAAACAAAATTTGCGAAAATATTATTCCCTTTTCTAGTTATTACGGAATGCCGGAAGTTAAAGGTTATAAGCTAACCTTTCCAAAGCCTTATAATGGAACCATAAACGTAAAAGGATTCCTAATTCAGGTTAGATTTTACCTTAAATTTTACGAGAATTTTCTGACGGAAAATTACTAAAAGATAATAATTATTTTCTAGCTGCTCGCTGGAAAAATTCTTTTATGGTTTAAACTTATTATAAACGATTACCTTATAAATACCTTAATTAAATTTCCGATTTAACTAATTATATTTTCGGCAACTATAAATACTTTAAGGAAAAAATGCGAGTTTTATTTAAAAATTCCGACAAAAAATAATATATAATCGAACAATTACATCTTTTCCAGCAAACAAAGTTAACAGCCGAATATGCGATTAAGTTTAATCGCTTTATATTAATTTTTAATTTCTTAAAAAGCGTATTATTTTTATCCCTTTTATAACGGCCTAAAATTACAAGTTAAGGATAAAATATACAAAATGCCCAAAATTAACCCTTTTTAGAATTACATTTATAAAATTATTATTACTAATCGACGTACCTTTAAAAGCTACTTGGAAAAAAAAAAGATTTAACAAAAGGAAAAATAACTAAAGCTTAAATAACAAATTTTAAAAAAATAAAATTAAAGGCAAATCCTAAAAGGAAGTAAATATTGCTTTAAAGGAATTTAGGAAAAATAAGTCGAATATTAAATATTTTAATTATAGCAAGAAAGGTTATTATAAAAACGAATGTTACTTTCCAGCAAAAAAGGACTTTAAGAAAAAAGGGATTCCTTAATCCTAAAAAAAAGTTAAAATAATTAAATAAGAATTAAACAACGAAAGTAAAAAAAAAAGGAAATTAATTCTATTTCCTTTTAGCAAAAATTTATTATTGTAATTATATATTACGAACAAAATGGCAACTTAAAGTACGAACGTTACTTAATTTATCAAAATCGAACGATTAAAGCTTACAGATATTATTCCGGACAAAAAATTTTTAGGATAGCTATAAAGCTAGGATATATTTGTTATTTAAATAAGCAGCAGTGCAAAATATACGATAAACATGGCCAGTTACGCTTTAATACGGTAATATACGATTTAACATCCTTAAAAACTAATAAAGCCCCTGAAATTAAAGAACTAACTCGCCCGGATACGCCGAATTCAAAATCCGTTTATAATTACGACCTGCTTTATTTTTCTGTATATTACGACGATAACTGTTTAACTTATTTCCGCGTTAAAGAAGATAATGATTATTCGCCCGGATAGGATAAGGAAATATTTACCGAATGTGACGGCTATGGGCTTAACCAACTATTAAACCTAGTCGTACGGTTTATGTTGGCAGTAGTATCGTAGGAATCTAAGCAATAAGGCGATAATCACGTCTGGTAATAGCAGATGTAGATCTGGGTAACCAAATTGTAATTGCAAGCTGGTACTATCTAGCTTAAATTATAAGAAACAATAAGTGTATATATATTAATCCTGGCTTAAGGTATTTAAGCGGCTCAAACCCTTAAGCCCGTTAAGCCCTTTAAGCCGGCCCCCATTAACTTAAAGGGCTTAAAACGCCAAGCACCTTAAAACCTTTAAGCCAGTTACATAATTCCTGACCCATATCGGAAATATATCCCATAACTTCCGACCGTCCGTTAATCGAGTTAAGGCCTTTGGCCATAACACGATTTCCTCCTTTTCAGGATCTTTGCCCTTAAAGATTAATTTGTTTATCGCATTCGTTTAGTAAGTAACTTCCCCTTTTTTATATTATTTTCTATTATCTAACCGCCATGTTAGGTCGTATCGAAAAATAAAGATTTCGCAAGCGTAATAACGTTTTGATTTTGTTAAAACGAATTAATTTTTTCGGTTTTGATATGTTTTTTAATGTTTCCTGTTCCCGTTGCAAATCCAAATCAAAGGTTTATAAAGCGCATCTTGATTTTGGGAAATGCTTTTATTGCGTTGAACATGGTAATTTTTGCGATTTATTTGGCCTTTCCGTTTTTGAATACTAACGGTTTTTGGATAAAAAGGAGCGACTGGAACGGAAAAAAGAACAGGCGCGAAAGGTTTTCCGTTCCGCCGCCAATAAAATCGATCGCCTTTAAAAACTGCGCAAAGTCTTACGTCGCCGCGGGGTCGAAATGCTACGTCGGGGTATTTAGGGTACGGAGGCGATAGAAAAGTTCGAACGTTTGGAACGAAAGTAACAGTAGCTGGAAGCCGAGGTTACGTTTGCGTAAATTTTCCTGCCCGCCGATTGGCCTCCTTCTGGTAACTTAAATTAGAATATTCTTAATTTTAACGCTTCCGGCGTTGCTGGTGAAAATTTTTCAGGAAGCGCTGGGCATTCGTAAGGTTTTTCGCGGGTTCTTAGGTATTTTCGGAATTTGGGTAATTTTTCTATTTGACTAAGTACTGGGTAAGTCCTTTTTTTTTGCGTACATCCAGTATTTTTTCTATTTCGTAAACTGGTGCATCCTTTATAATTTTTTCGTTTTGTTCCGTATTGACTTAGATTATATCTGCTGCTGATTCCAATAAGGAAATATGAAAGACTGGATAAAGCTTGACTTTCGGCGGTAGCTCTAATTCATAATTGTTTTTTAAGATTTTCTTAGCGATTTTATATAGGCCGATATATTTGAAATCGAGTTTTTTGTTTGGCTTTTTGGTTTGGATGTTTTTAGTAATTAAATAAATCATTTCCTTTTTCGAAAAGGTTAATCCCTTTAACCTTTTTTGGTTGTAGTATTTGCTTATTTAGTTGCGTACGAAATTAAGCTTTAATTTTATTTCTGCATGTAACTGTTTTAGCTATTTTAAAGTAAGAATTGCCTTAACGTTAACTGGCCCATTTTTGTATAAATTTTAGTAAATTTTAAGTATAAAACCAAAATTAGCAGTTGCTAGCGTTATTTTAATGCTTTTATAATAATTAATATTATAAGCTAGTTGTACAATTAGTAACTTTTCGATTTAATTGTTTTGTTCGTAATTAATATAATATCGTAAATACGTTTTTAATATTTAGTTAGTCTTTTTTATCTGTCCGTCTGTTTAAGGTTTAAATGCGTTAAATAATTTGTAATTTAATCTAAGTTAAGCTATTAAACTTTACCAAAATTTTGATGTAAAAATGATGCTTTTATCCGAAATAATTTCCGTTAAAAGTCCGTAAGTACGTAAAATATGTTTAAGGAAAATATATGCAAGTTACTTTATATCGGTATCTTTATTATAAGGTAAGAAATAAGAAAATTTCGTAAATCGATTAACGATTATGAAAATGCTATCGTAATATATTTTTGTAACTGGATTTTTTAACAAAGGAAACTTAATAATAAAGTTAAATATAATTGAATTTTATGGTCGCTCGGCGACTGGTAAAAGTTATAGTTTTCCGTAGGGCTTATATCGTCGTGCTTTTGCTTTAGCGCAAATATCGCATTGCCGTATAACTTTCTGTACTGTAGTTTTCATTTTAAGAAAGTAATATATCCGTTATAAGCGTTTTAAGGTTTTATGGATCCCTGGGTATCTATATATCGGATGTTCGTATATATTCCGTATTAGATCCTTTTGTAAGTTTTCGGGCACCTATATTTTATTTATTTGGTACTTTGCTGGTTAATTGATATTATATTATTAGATGCATTAATATATATCAGCTGGTATCGTTCGTATCGCAGCAATTCGTCGCTGTTTTAGGTATTTTTCGGGTATAATATTAAAGATTATCTGCTATACCTTAACCTTAGGTTTTTTTAAGTTAAGTCGTTTGCTAAATACGTTTACTTTGCCATTTTCTAATCCTTTTCGATAAATAATAACGTAATCGAATTTAAAAAGGCTTTTTACGTAACGCAATTATTTTCCGATAAGCTTTCGTGTCGTAAAAAAATGTGTAATGTTTTTATAATTTATATATACTTTAATTTGATATATATTACCTTTAAGGTAATACTTAAATTCTTTAAAAGCGTTAACGATAACTAAAAACTCCTTATCGTAAATGGGGTAATTTAATTCGGCTTCGTATAATTTATAAGAATAAAACGTAATAAAGTAAAGTTTTTTTTAATCGTTTCGATATTTAACTACAGCTTTTAAGGCGTAATCCGAAATATCGGTTTTTAGCTTAATTAGTTACTTTAGGTCGTACATAATTAATACTGGTTTACTAATAAAGGCGTTTTTAATTTGCTGGAAAATTATTTCCTTTTTTGGAATTTATTTAAATAATTTATCCTTTTTAATAAGTTCCGTTAATAGCATAGCTATTTTGCTAAAATTGCGTATAAATCGTCGGTAATAATTGGCGAACCTAAAAAAATGCTTATATCTCCTTAACGTTAATAAATTATGCCCTATCCTTAACTGCTAATAACTTCTTAAGGTTTATGCGAATTTATTCTAGCGTAATAATATGTTTTAAAAATTCGACTTTTTGCTAGTAAAAATGGCTTTTTTTAGTATTAACCAAAAGTTTGGCGTTTTATAACGTTTGTAAAACTTAATAAACGTATTCTTCGTACTTTTTTTCCGTTTCCGAGTAAATAAGAATGTCGTCGAGGTAGCAAATAACAAAAATATCCAAGTATTCTTTTAACATATAGTTTATTATTCGTTAAAAGGTTGCTAGTACGTTAATTAATTCCATAAAGGTAATTAAGTATTCGTATAAGCCATATTTCGTTTTAAAAGTTATTTTTTATTCGTATTCCTTCTTAATCCGAATTATATTGTAACCATTTCGAAAATCGATAGCTGTAAACCATTTTGCTCCTTGCAAGCGATTTTTTATTTTAATAATTAGTAATAACGGCGTTTTGTCCTTAACGGTAATATCGTTAAGTTGTCGATAATCCACCATTAATCGAAGCTTTCCCCTTTTCTTTAATACGAAGAATATAAGGTATCCGGCTGGTAATTTAAAACGTCGAATCCATTCTTTTCGAAGCTTGTCTTCGAGGTAATCGCAGAATATATGTAGTTTTGCATGATTCAGGTTATATATCGGATAAAAAGCGGTGCTTTTGTTATTTTTAAGGATTATTTTGTAATTTTATTTGTTATGTTCTGGCAATTTGGTATTAAATCTTTTGCCAAATAACTTGTTATACTTGTAATACTGTAGAAATACCTTAACTATCCATTTTAATGGTTTTTCGGGCGGTCGTTTTAAATCGTTATTTATCTACCTAAATTTTGCTTTAAAGTTAGCAATAATACGTCGTATTTTTCAGTTATACTCTTTTTTTTAAATATGCCGTATTACTTTTGATAATAAGGTTTCTGCCGTTTCCTTATGCTTACATTCGTTTACCTCATCGATCGAATATTAAAATCTTTCGTTATCTGGCTTATCGTTAAAAAATAAATCGTAATTTATTTCGCGAATCTTCTAATTAATAGCCGGGTTATACTGTTTTAACCATAGCAAACCTAAGATCAAATCGAAATTTTCGATGGCGATAACGTCGAAATTAATAACCTATCTTTTTCCTTCGATAAAGGTTTTAAAGTAATTAATTTTATATTGGATTTATTTATTATTATAATTAAATATTTAACCTTCGGCATTCTCGACCTCGTAAAAATGTTCCTTATCCTTCTATAATAACTGTAACTTATTAACTACTTCTAAGGCGATATAATTACCTTTTATTACGCCGTAATTCACAAATGCGGTATATCGCTTATTTTTAATTCGTACTTATACCGTTATAAGTTTTTTTCGTACTGTTCGTATCGTATTTAAAGCCCTTTTAAGGTATTACTATCCACCTTTATTTCTGCCAGCCTAAGGCCCCATCACAGGTAGCTTAGGTCTTTTAGGTTATTTTCGAATTCCTAAATTCTCTTTCCAAGTCTTTTATTTTCGTCTTGGATCCATTTTAACTACTGCTCTTGTCGGCGTAGCGTTGCTATTAAGTATTCCACTTAATTCTGGAACGTTTCTCTAATAATATATTCTGGCTTTAAGGTTTTCCAGCTTTAACTCGAAAAAAAGCGAATTTTTTCCTATATAACTAATCGCTTTTCTAAATCCTCCGTAAAAGCTAACTAAATCCGTAAATTGGTAATCATCTTCTGGCAATACTTTTCCACTATTCTTTAAATCAATTCTTCCTGCGTTTAATAATCGCATTATTCGTAATAGCACTAAGGTTTATATACAGGGCAATACTTTTTTTCTGGCCAGCTCCTGGTAACTACCAGCTCGTCGATCTTTTCCATCGTTACGGCTTCTCGTATATAGCGATACCACCTTTAATCCTTAAGATTACTTTTAGTTCGATTCTTAAAATCAAAACCTTGTCGCCACATGCGCATAATTCGTCGCGCGATATATTTTTTCTCATTTTCGTATACTTCGCATTGCGGTCGTCGACAGCTAACCGCGTAAAGCTTTCCGTGCCAATCGGGTTCTCCTAGGCATAAATTTTCGTCCTATCCTTAATATTCCTTTAACCATGCGTTAAATATTAACTGGTTGTTTTTCTGTTACCGTTTCTGCTATATACGGGTAAGTAGCTTATCGTCGCTCAGCTCTTTTCATCTTTCGTACTCCTATAGCTACTGGGTAACAGTAGGTCCAGTAATTTTAACTTTTTTAGCCCTTTTAGCTCCTACTTAGGCTAGCTTTTTCGCTTTTCTTATTCCCCGTCGCACTTTAGGTAAAAGGTTATCGTTATTTTTAGCGCGGATTATGTTAATCGTCTTTCGGTTGCCAGGTTCCTTTTTGTACTAATTTTTAAAAACTGGAATCCAATATACATTTTTCTTAAAACTCCTACATTTTTCTTAAAACTCCTACATTTTTCTTAAAACTCCTACATTTTCGTACAATATGTCCGGGCTTACTGCAGTTATAGCAGGTAACGGATTTTTTATTTTTCGACTGGATAGCTCTTAATTTTATAGGCCTTAGTTAAATTTTATAAAAGGTAAAAAGCGTAAGGCGTTTCTGACCTTAATTAACTTCTTGGAATTTGGACCGTAAAACGAATTATTTACGTCGTTCTTGTCGTCGTTCAAACTGTCGATTATCGATCTTTACAGCTTTAACGATATATTTGTCGAATGCGCTAAATCGTTCAATTTTGATAATTTCGTCCTTAATATCGTCCTTTAATCCTTTATAAAAAACGTCGATCAAGGTATCGTTTTCATCGTCGACCTATCCTACCTTAAACATAAAGTTCCTGAACTCGACGGCGTATTTAAAAGCTGGTCCCTTTTATTTAAGCTATAAAAGGTTTTATGTAGCCTTTCGTTTTACGTCCGGGTTGTCGAAATTATCCTTAAGCTTTTGTTCGAAATTAACGTAATTTTCGAAAATTCTTTTGGTAACCGTTTTTTAATCGTTTTTTACATTCTCCAGGTAATCTCGTAACGTAAGCTTAAACTAATTTAAAACGTTTTCTTTTAGGAATCCTATTACGGTAAGGATTTTATCGGCGTTACCTTCGATCTTTTCTAATCGTAGGTATACTTTAACTTAAGTTAAAAAGCCTTAAACGCTTTTTATATTATTATAAAATTCGAATTTTTTAACTTTAAGTTTTGAAGTAACGGCTGTTAATATCGAATCGATTAAGGCAACGGCTTAAGCAGTAAGCTGTTAAATATGGGCCTTAAATTGCTGGACGCGTTTTTATAGCTGCTAGGTAAAGGTAAAAACGGTGGTTTCGGCGCTGGTCGACATTTTAACAGTGTTAAATATTGCTCAAAGTTTAACGGTATTACTGAATAAAAGCTTATAACGTATAACGGTTATAGGCTTAATTAACTATTAAACTTAATTATACGGTTTATATTAACAGTAATATCGTAAGAATTTAAGCAATAAGGCGATAATTACGTCTGGTAATAGCAGATGTAAATTTAGGTAACCAAATTATAATTACAAGCTGGTACTATCTAGCTTAAATTATAAGAAACAATAAATATATATATATTAATCCTGGCTTAAGGTACTTAAGCGGCTTAAACCCTTAAGCCCGTTAAACCCTTTGAGCCGGCCCTTACTGGCTCAAGGGGCTTAAAGCGCCAAGCACCTTAAAACCTTTGAACCAGTTATATGACTCCTGACCCACATCGGAGATACATCCCACAACCTCCGACCGTCCGTCAATCGAGCCAAGGCCTTTGGCCATAACACCGAACCCGACGATAAATGCAAATACATTAAGATACTTAAATAGCCGGAATACCCTTAATTTTGTTACTTATATCCCGAATCGGTTCAAAATCGAAAAACTATTATAAAAAGATACCTGTATTATGCCCTTATATTATGCATAATATATAAAATCTTGGATATAGGAGCTGGCCTTTTAAAGATTTTACCCCTAAAACTAAAACCCTTTTAAATATCGGAAGTAAAGATTTTAAGATTAATTTGCTAAATCGGCAAAAGAAAATGGTTTACTTGCATAAACGATAAATATTCCAAACATACGATTAAGAAAGCCCGAAAATGGAAACGCTTTTTAATTAATAAAATTAACAAATTAAAAAATTACGTAAGCTTTCAAAATTAAAGTATCGAAGGGCCTTAACTTACAAAACCTTATATAAAGCAAAAATTAGATAGCGCAGCTAGATTAAAATCTTTTTTTAATATAAAAATAAGATATTTAAAATTATAATCGACTTAGGAATAAAAGGAAATTTTATTTTATTATCGGTCGTAGAAAAATATTAAATCCCTTGAAAGTATAAGTTAAAATCGTATAAGTTATTTACAGTCGACGGAAGTTTATTTAAATACGAAAATGGACGAATTTTTAAAAAAACGGAAAAACTTTTAATATAAATTTAGGGATACTTAAAAAGAATTAAGCTGGACGTAGCCGACATTTTAAGATACGACATTATCCTTGGAATACCGTGGTTCCGTTTTAGTAACCTTTATATCGATTGGAAGACCTAAAAACTTTCTTAGGATTATCTTATAATTTTTTTAAAGAAAAAGTTCCGAGAAGTTTATTACATAATCCGAAAAGCTAGAATAATAAACTTAATTAAGGTACTTTTTAAGTACTAAAGGTTTAAAAAACTGTTTAAAGAACAAATACGAAAAAAGTTACTTAATTACAACTAATAAAATTACCGGATTTTTATTAAGAAAGGATATTATTTAAAACTTTACCAAATTTATTACATAAACCCAAAAAAGGTTAAGGCTTTATAGAAAAGTTTATAACGAAACTTTAAACGTGGATATATACAAAAGTTAAAATCCCCCGCAAAATACCTTATTATAATAATACCTAAAATAAAAAATGGAAAAATCCGAATCGACAAAAATGGAAACCTTATATACCGAAAAGTTTACGATTACCGGCAGTTGAACGATATTACCATTAAAAATGGATACTTTTTTACCTTTATGGATACCATAAAAGAAAATATTAATAAAGTTAAATAATTTACGGCGTTAAACCTACCGGACGGTTATTACTTAGTCCGAATGGCCAAAGGCGAAAAATAAAAAATTGCCTTTAAAATAATTTATAAATTTTACGAATATAAGGTAATACCCCAAGAACTTATTAATGCCCCTGCCAGTTTTTAACATATATTAATAATTATTTTACGAAAGTTCCTCGATAAATTTGTATTCGTTTATTTAAACGATATCTTTATTTACTTTAAAACCTTGGAAAAATATAAAAAATATATTATCCAAATATTAAAAACATTCGAAAAAGCAAACCTATTGGTTAACGCCGAAAAAAGTATATAACATACCCAAAAGCTAAACTTCCTAAGCTTTACCATTACTTTAAAACAAATTTAAATCCAGGACTTTAAAATAAAAACAGTTAAAAACTAGCCGATTCCCGATATAGCAACCGTTACCGACGTCCGTCAATTTCTAAAATTTACGGGCTACGTACGTAACTTAATTAAAGATTTCGGAAAAGTCGCCAAACCTTTAACGAACTTTATTACTAAGGAATATATTGGAAAAGAATTTAAATTCCTAAAAGAAATTAAGGAAACAATACAAATACTTAAAAACCGGATTATTAACGCCCTTATCATAAAATTACCTAACTATAACAAAAAAAAACGACTAAAAACTAACGCATTAAATAAAACCCTAAAAACAGTTTTAAAACAACAGAAAAATAACGGAAAATAACATCCAGTTACCTATTATTCCAAAATTCTGAAAAACGCAAAATCACGGTACCCTATCTACGACAAAAAATTATTAGCAATTATTATGGCACTTAAAAAATAGGAACCTTACCTTAATGGAACCAAAAAACCTTTTAACATTTACTCCGACCATAAAAATCTTACTTACTTTATAACGACTTAAAATCTTAACAAAGGATACGAAAATTGGATAATTTTCCTATCCAGGTTTAATTTCAAGATCTACCATATCAAGGGCAAGGAAAATATTTAAACGGATATCCTAAGCCGAAAAGAAAATTACGATATCAAAATCCCCAAACGACGCATACAAATATTATAACCTACAAAGGAAAGTACCTTACAGTTATATAAAATACTAAAAAAACCAACTTTTAAACTTTTGGCCTAATTCAAAAATACCTATAATTTTAATAAACAGAAAAAAGTTAAATAATTAAAAGGACAATTTAAGGATTAATTGCTATACCACGGAAAAATATATATCCCACGAAAACAACAAAAATAATTTATTAAAAAATTCCACGAAAACCCGTTAAATAAACATTAAAGGATTTTTAAAATAACCAAGCGACTCCAGGAAAAATACGACTTCCCAAAACTCCGAAAAACCGTCAAACAAATAATTAAGGACTGTAACGTATATAACAAAACTAAAACGGCTCGCCACAAACCGTACGGACTGCTGCAACCCACAAAAATTCCAAACAAAACATGGAATACTATAGCTTAAAATTTTATTACCGGCTTACCCCTATCTAAAAGCCCCGTTACCGGAATCCAATATAATGGAATATGGGTAATCGTTAACAGACTTACCAAATATAAATACTTCCTACCTTTTAAAGGAAATACGACAACAAAGCAGTTAACTTACGCGTTTATAAAATATTATCTCGACAAACATAAAATCCCAAAAAAATTATTTTAAACAAAAACAAGCTATTTACTTCCAAATTTAATACCAGCTTCTTTAAACAAATTAACGTTAAACTTAAATTTTCCATAACATATTACCCTTAAACTGATAAATAAACAAAACGGCTAAACCAAACTTTAGAACAATATTTAAGAAGTTATGTTAATTACTAACAAAATAATTAAGTAAAACTATTTCTACTAGCACAAATAACTTACAACATATCTATCAACGAGGATATAAGCATTTTACCCCATACAGCCGTATATAAACAAAACGCAAAAACTTAACGACTAAAACAACCATTCGGTAAAACTCCAAAAATTATTTCGGTAACACCCAAAAAAAAACGATAATATTTAAAATCAGAACTATTTAAGTTCGCTTTAAAATTAAACTGCAATTTCTTTAATAACGAATGGCTTAATATTACAATAAAAAAATTTAAGGGACTAATTCTGTTAAAAGGAAACAAAGTTTACTTGTTACGCCAAAAACAAAACGCGACCTTAAACATCTTACAAATCAAAACTAAAAAACCCAGTAACAAACTTAATTTCAAAAAACTCGGTCCGTTTAAAATTAACGCAATTATTTCCAAAACTAACTATCGATTATCGCTACCCAAAACAATAAAAATACACCCTATTTTTTACATCTTCTTGCTAGAACCAGCATCCAATAACGCCCCGTTGAAAACAAACTTGGAAATTAAGGAAAATACCGATAAATACGAAGTCGAAAAAATACTGGACTTAAGAATAGTTAACGACAAAATCTAATACCTAGTTAAATAAAAGGACTACCTACCTAAAAACAACATTTAAAAACCCCTTAAGTACCTAACGAATGCAAAGAACCTAATTAAAACGTTTTACCGCCAAAATCCTAACCGACCGTCTCCAATACGGCCAAGGTCGCAGGCGACAATAACCCTACCCCCAAATCCAAACCTTTAACGTCCCAATCGTAAAAAACGGACGACTCCGCCAAAGCACTAATTTCAATGGCAAAACGTACTTACTCCTTCTCCATACGACGCTGTTCCTTTTTTCTTCTCTCCCGTTTTTCCAGCTAATCCAACTCTAATCCTTCTTTTAACATTTCTAAAACTCTCTTTTTAAAAAGGTCTTGCTGAAAACGCAAACGTTTCAATTTCCCAATAAATTCCTTCGACTTTTCGCTTTATTAACGCCGCAATTCAGCCAAACGTTTTTCTACAACCTTTTATTCCCTTTTCGCAAACTCCTAATACTCCAAAAAACTATCTTCAATTTCGCGCTATTCCCGCAAAAAACGTTCCTATATCTCGTTCACCTTTTCTAAAAAGTTCATAATTAAAACGTTGCAAGATGGACGCTGCTGACGGATACAACAATTGCAGCTTAAATATTCTAGGACGAAAAAACAATCCGTTTCGCCAAAACGAATATAATTGGAATAAGGGAAAGCCTTTATTCTAAATTTCTCAATTAAATCTACGCGGGCGTTGCGAAAATCGCGTTACTTTAACCGAAGTTTTCGTTTTTCCTTTTAAATACGACCTATCATAATAAGATTAACTAAGGAATTACAAAAAAGCTTTCTTCAAACAAAGTGGCTACCTACAGCTTTTATCTTTAAGATAAAAATCCTTAAAAAGGAGAAATAGTATTACAAAAACGGAAATTCCTACCCAAAAAGACCGACCCTAAACGCCTAATAAGGATTTATTACGGAAAAACTCCGGATAAAAACGCTTAACATCCTAACCTTAATCTGATAAATCTAAGTAATCTGGTCCCCAGATTACTTAGATCACATAAATCTACGACATACTTACTAAGGATAAAAGGATATATAATAAACAAAATCCTCGTATAAATAGTACCGACTTAATTTCGCTTTTTAGCTATTAATCTAAGCCTTCAGTTAAAGGCACCGTTCTCCGATTAAGGGAAAAGTCCGCAAACTTCTTTAACGAACAAACTACTAAATCATTCCTCGCACTATTATTACCTGCAAATCAAGACCCCATTTCGGATACTGCTCTTACCTCCAGGTGGATGTATAACAGGTTCGTTATATAAGTAAGTAATTAAAGATTACAATATTTACAATAAGGCAAAAATAGCCCTACATAAGCTTTATAGACTTTTATAGCCTATAAATATTCCAAAAAAGTTTAAAACATTATTACTTAAGATTTTATTATCGGTTTACTTTTATTAAGAAAACCCCGTTACTGGAATCCAATAAAATAGAATACAGGTAATCGTTAACAAACCTACCAAATATTAATACTTCCTACTTTTTTAAAAAAACGCAACAGTAAAATAATTAACCTACCTCTTTATCCGATAGTACTTCGACAAACATAAGATATCAAAAAGAATTATCTTAAATAAAAAAAAGTTTTCTATGTCAAAATTTACTATTAGCTTTTTTTAAAAAAAATAAACGCTAAATTTAAATTTTTTATAATATATTACCTATAAATAAACAAACAAATAAAACGTTTAAATCAAACGTTAAAGCAATACTTAAAAAGTTATATTAACTATTAACAAAATAACTAAGTTAATTTTTTTTCCATTAACCTAAAAAACATATAATGCCTTTATGAACGAAGATATAGATATTTCTCTTTATACAGCAATATATAGTTTCCAAAGAAAATCTTTACGGCCAAAATAATTATTAAACGAAATTCTAAAATTAATTACGAAAGTTTCTCGAATAAAAACGGTAATAACTAAAATCCAGATAATATAAGTCCGCTTACAAAATAAATTACGATTCTTTTAGTAAAAGATAACCCGGTATTATAAAAAAAAAATAAAGGCTCAATTTTATCAAAGGAAAACAAAGTTTATTTATTACGCCAAAGACAAAACCCGATTTCGAACATTTGTTAAATTAAAACAAAAAAACCCAGTAACAAGCTCAATTTTAAAAAGCTTAATCCGTTCAAAATTGATAAAATTATTTCCAAAACTAATTACCGATTGTTATTACTCAAAACGATAAAAAATATACCTTGTTTTCCATATTTCTTTGCTTAAACCAGTACCTAAAAACGTCCCGCTAAAAACCAGTTTGGAAGTCGAAAAAAACAACGATAAATACGAAGTTAAACGAATACTAAATTCCAAGGTAATTAAAAACAAGGTTTAATATTTAAGGTCTACCTATACGAAAAAAATACTGAAAAACCCTTTAAGTATTTAACGAACGCGAAGGACTTAATTAAAACGTTTCACCGCCAAAATCCTAACCGACCGTCTTTAACGCGGCCAAAGTCGCAAGAGATAACGGCCTAATACCCAAATCCAACCTTTCGGCGTCCTAATCGAAAAAAAGCAATACCTCCGTTATAGCATTAATCTCGGAAGTAAGCCGAACTTGTTTTACTTCCATACGACTTTATTCTTCTTTCGCTTTTTCTTTTCTTTTCTAACTAATCCAATTCTAAACCTTCTTTCAATATTTTTAAAGCTCTTTTTTTAAGAAAACCTTATTAAAAACGTAAACGCTTTAACCTCCTAATAAATTCCCTCGTTCTTCTTTCCGCCGTTTCCTAATAGGAGAAGAAATTTATCTTTAAAGTTTCGTTACTTTTTTTCTAATCGAAACCGCACTTTATTTAGCTTTTTTACCGAATTTATAATTAAAACGTTATAAAAAAAACGTTAGCGACGAATACAGTAATTACAACTTAAAAATTCGACTGCAAAGGAACAACCGGTTTCCTTAAAACGAACGTAATTAAAACATGGAAAACTTTCCGTACCAAAGTTTTCAATTAAATCGGCACGGTTATCCCTGGTATCTCGCTAACCCAAACGGGAGTTTCTTTTCTATTTCTGCGTACGATTTAACACGTTAAAAATTTAACTGAAAAAGTTTAAAAAGTTAAACTTCAGAAAGTTTCCTACCGTTTTATCTTTAGGATAAAGATCTTAGGAAAGAGGAAATAATATTACGAATTAAAACCTGCTTTCCCTATCTGGGCAAGGATACCCTACGGTTAAAGTTCTGGTATAAATTTCTTAGCATTTCGATATAATTTAGAAAATCTGATAAATCTAGACCAAATTACACAAATCCAGCAAATCCACGACATACACATAAAAAACTAAATGATATATAATGGATAAGTTTCTCCTATAAATAGCACCCACTTGGTTTCGCTCCTTAGCTATTAATCTAAGTCTTTAATCAAAGGCATCGTTCTTCGATTAAGGGAAAAGTCCGCCAATCTTTTTAACGAACAAACTATTGAATCATTCTTCGCCCTATTATTACCTGCAAATCAAGAACCCCTTTCGGATACTGATTACACTTCCAGGAGGTTATATAACAGGTTCGTTATACTAATAGACTAAGAAAAGCTCTATTACGCCAACCTTTTATATACTTTAAAAAGTAATTAGGATTAATAGATATTACGAAAGCCTTCGATTGGCGGAGGAACATTTTACGATTCATTTTAAAGAAGAAATTTGCTGATTAAGAGGATTTAATCGCCGGAGGAAAGGTAAAATAGAAGGTTACGGCTTTAGAAAGTGATAAAGTGCAACGGTTAAGCCGTATCTGCGTTAAGGCGTTAAAAGGGTGTGTCAGCTAGTAGGTGGTGCGTTAGTACCTTATATACGATAAGCTTCTTTCTGATTGGAACATGTATGTTCTGTAGCTAGATTATTTCAAAGATTAGTACGCGTTACAAAAGCGTACGCAACTAGCCTAAAAACCACAACTCAATTTATGTCCCCTATATCTGACACATTCCTCTTTTTATGGAGTCTAGTTACGGAACCTATATGTTCCGATCAGAGGGAGCCTTTCCGTATATGGGGTGCTAGCGCACCTCCTGCTAGCTGACACTTTCCGTATATGCGGTACTAGTACACCCCCTGCTAGCTGAGAGAAAGATGCAGGGGTTCAAGGACAGGTCGGGCGATGCAAACGAGGTAATTTTGCGCCACCTGATAACGAGACCGAGCTGAATCTCAGGGCCCAATCTAATGTCAAAGACATGCGACGGGCGCTTCCAATTTTCTTCGTACATTTTGTCAAGAAGCCCTAGGAATCAAAGCTCTTTAACGGGAATCTAATCGCCGCTTAGTCCGTCGATTGAACGATTAAAGTTGAGACTTTTTAACTCTCCGCCTTCCTAAAATCTCTGGTAGTAAGAAACGGGTTTAATAGCCAGTTCAAGTTAAGAATGGCCGAAGCGGTTGCCGCTCTCGGCCTCGCGGCCAGTGTGCTCCAATTCCTCGATTGCGGGTCACGCTTCGTGTCACAGGCATGGAGGATCTACAAAACTGGTGCAGACGGCATGGAAGACGTCCCGAACCTACAGCTGATGGTCCAGCAGCTCCAGGAGGCCCTCGCGGACTTGCAGAAGAACCACACAGCGGGAGACAGTCCAGGATTGGCGCAACTGAGCGAAGGATGTTCTCGTGTGGCGAGACGCCTGTTGGAGTCAATTGACTGTCTCAGCATACCCCAAAAAGGGAAGAAGCGTCATGCCTTGAAGACAGCATTCATGATGGCGTGGAAGAGGGACGAGATTAAGGCTCTCCAGCAGGAGTTGGATGGTTTTCGAAATCAGCTCTCGTTGCAGTTGTTGACTTCATTAAGGTAAGACGGCAAATGCTCACCGAAGGTGGTTTGGGATTGGGGTTGGACGATAGGTAACCATCTAATCATCCATTACAGACAGATCGCATCAAGGTCCGCCGACGAGAAGGAAGCCGTGCTTCGGATGCTCGGAGCCAAGACCCAGGAGCTTGGACGGCAGATAGATATGGCGGCTAGCAAGCAGGAAGCTATTGGCATGTCTATGCTCAACTTCCTTACCACAAACATGTCGTCGGCCGCGCGGGGCACGTACAGAGACTCATTGCTTCAAGATCTTCTCCTCAACATTTACCAGGATAGGGGTGTCGAGGCACCAGCCGAAATCAGAGACACCGCTCCAACCTTGTCGGCCCGGTGCCGCTGGGAACTGGAGCAAAAGTTTCTTGCCCGTCTGAGGTTCACTGGGATGGAAGAGAGAGAAGTTCAGATCACCGAAGCATACGAGCGTACCTTGCAATGGGTGTTCAAGGATCCCCCGGAGGGCTACAACCGCACCTGGTCAAACTTCCGACACTTCCTAGAGTCCGACACCGACAATCTCTACTGGATCACAGGCAAAGCCGGGTCAGGCAAGTCGACACTGATGAAGTTTATCGCTTACGAACCTGACCTAGACCTTACTGTCGGCACCAAGCCGGCGCGCACTACAAAGCCGTCAGGGCTAGGGCCCACAACTCTCAGCTACCAATACCTGTCTCGATGGGCTGGCGAGGCGAGATTATTCACGGCAACATTCTACTTTTGGAATTCCGGTGTCCGCATGCTTACGACGCAAGCCGGCCTCTTCCGGTCCATCTTGTACCAGCTTCTCTCACAAGAACCGCTGCTTATCCGACAGGTTGCCGCATCACGCTGGGAGGCGCTTTGCTTCTTTGGCGAAGATCCCAAGGATATGGGCGAGAGCGAGCTCAGGAACATGCTTATGGCTGCAGTGCGCCATCTCTCCCGGAAAGGCAAAGTGTGCCTCTTCATCGACGGCCTTGACGAGTTTGAGTCCGACAAGACGCCCGCCCGGCTGATAGAGCTGGTCTCTGAGTTAGCGAAAGACGTGAATAGTATCAAGCTTTGTGTAGCAAGTCGGCCTTGGCTAGATTTCGAAGACGCCTTCAAAGAAAGGCCCAAGTTGAGGATGGAGAACCTTACGCACCAGGACATTATCCACTATGTGTCTTCCAAGCTCTGTAGCGACCCGAGCTTCGAGAGCCTGCAAAGCCAGCATCCGGACTTTGCTGGCGAACTGGCCGGTACTATTGTCCAGAGGTCTTGTGGCGTGTTCCTTTGGGTACACCTCGTTGTTACGTCGCTTCTCGAAGGCATGCGGTCTGGGGACCGAGTGCGCGATCTGCATAAACGGCTGGATCAGCTACCAGAAAGGCTTGAGGATCTCTATGAAAAGATTCTCCTGAGCCTCGACCCCATGTTTCTTGAGGACACAGCGCGGTACTTCTCCATTGTCCGCCACTCCGCCGAGCCAGTGTCGATTCTGCTCTTATCCTATATGGACGAGGATTGCCCTCGGTATGTGCTCAGCCAGCCCATTGCATCCCTCTCCGAGGTTGATACACAACTCCGTACCGACACTATGCGTAAAAGGCTCAATCATCGATCCAAGGGGCTTCTGGAAGTCCAGCAACTGCCCAACATGCTTGCGCATGCGACGGTCCAGTACCTGCATCGGACAGTCAAGGACTACATCGAGTCAGATGATGCACAGAAGATCACCAAGTTTGCTGTGGGGAGTAGCTACGACCACAACCTCAGCTTCTGTGCCGGCTACCTCTCCCTCATCAAAAGCCTCAGCAAGAGTCGTCTCTGGAAAGCCGAGTTCCCCTGGCTTGTCCACCAGTGTCTTGCGTCGGCCATGGCAACGATGCCAAGCAGCAAGGACGAGCTCCTAGCGGTCCTTGACGAGCTCGATAGAACGGGAATCGCGCTCGCCAAAGAAGTCGTCACCAATCAGGTCGCCTCAGGTCAGTTTTGCGAGGAGGTCCGCCTCCTCCTCGCGTCAGGAGTGTGGGTGCTAGCTGATGGTCCGACCTTCGAGCCTGCCAAGCTAAACTACGCCTCTCTACTCCTCCCCGCCGCCTTCGGCCGGACGTTCCTGTCGCTCGCTGTCAAATTCGGACTGGCCGACTACGTTGCGGCCAAGGCAAACCACGGCTGTCTCGTGCAGCGTGCAGCCATCTACACCGACAAAAAGATCAGCTTCGGGCACAAGCCAAACGTGCGGCACGCCGTCTGGCCTCTGCTTTTAGACGCTGTCCTTGCCGTTGATGTGGATCCGAATATGGTCAATGTCCTGCTCACCGCCGGCGCTGACCCAAACTTCAAGGTCCATGGGAATCCCGATCACACCCCTTGGGTCAAAGCGGTGGAGTGGGCTATCCTGCGATACCGAGGCTACTTTAGCGGCACTACGAGTTCAAGGCTCTCACCATACGAGAAGGAAGCTTCGCTAGTATCTGTTAACATTACCGTTGACAGCGGCTTCCAGGAGAGCTTCTACGACTCGGCATGGCTCCAAACAGACTGGGTGCAGCGGAGCTGGGCCGCGCTCTACGAGGGTGAATGGTCGCACACCGAAAAGATCGTCTTCCGGAAACCCGATCCGAATTTTCTACGGAAACCGCCCTGCCGCCCGGTCATTCGGGATATGATCGATCATGGCGCGGCTGCGAAGGGTGTGTTTTTAGTGCCTATTATAAAGAGAATGTGTGGCCTAAGCGGCTATGTCGCCGAGGGAGACAAGGTAATAAGAGCGTTTAGAGAACTTCGGCGAGAGTCTATGTTAAAGCCTTGAGTTCAAGCTAGGACTGCAAAATTACTTGCTGGGCGCAATGCCTCGGGTAATATGCAAGATGGATAATAAAGCTAACAGCGAATAACTCGAGTAGATATTGGAAATCTGGGTAAGTAGAAACTAACTTGATATACGGTTGATGCGTACGTTTACGTATTTATAGTACGAAAAAAGCCTAGCTATTGTTACGAATCAGGACCTGTTTTCCCTGTCTGGGCGAGGACACCCTACGGTTAAACTCCGGAAGTAGGTGTCTTGGCATTTTTATGTGATCTGGAGGATCTGATGGATTTGGACTAGATTATACAGATTTAGTAGATCTACAATACACCTATAAAAAACCAAAGGATATATACTGGATAGATGTTTTCTGTAAATAGCAGCTATTTAGTTTCGTTCCTTAGTTATTAATTTAAGTTTTTAATTGCAGGTAACGTTTTTCGATTAAGGGAAAAGTCCGTAAATCTTTTTAACGAATAAATTTTTATATTATTTTTCGCCTTATTGTTACCTGCAAATTAAGAACCCCTTTCGGATATTGATTATATTTCCAGGTGGTTATGCAATAGGTTCGTAATATTTTGATAGTTCCTTAATTAATAGCCGACGAATGGTTTAAGACCTAATTAGGTATAAGCTTTTTTAAACTTAATAAAGACGATATTATAAAACGGCGTTTAAAAGATAAATTATATATCCGATCGCTATTATTAGCCAATAAGGGATTAATATCTGGATTAAAACATTTTACCCCTTATTAAAGAAGTTTTTTTTAATCGATAATATAGCTTTTTTTATTATTCGATTTTAAGGAGAACCTTTTTTTAACAATAGCTTTTTCCGGCTTTAAAGAAAACTATTAAGGTCTAGGAAAACGAACGGGAAAGGAAGAAAAGGAATCCGATAACCCGAAAGGTAAAAAAAAAGAACTTACGATTGATGATAAGCTGCGTACATTGATGATTAAATTTTAGGCGGTAAAAAGGGAAAATGTTAAATTCGCTCGACAGCAAAGGTTTCTAATATTACCTTTATTTGGCGCGAATTAATTTTGCGAAAATATTGTTTTATCCTTTATTTATTATAAAATGCTAAAGGTTAAAGGTTATAAGTTAACCTTTTAAAAGCCTTACGACGGTACTATAGATATAGAAGGATTTTTGGTGTAAGTTAGATTTATCTTAAGTTTTTCGTAAGTTTCTTAAAGAAGAATTATTAAAAAATGTTAGTTATTTTTAAGTTGCTTATAGGAAGAGGGTTTAAAAGTTTTAACTAATTATAAAGAATTATTTCGAAAATTATCTTAACGAAATATCCGACTTTATTAATTATATTTTCAGTAATTACGAATATTTGAAAAAGTAAATATAAGCTTTATTTGGAAACCTAAATAAGTATTAAAATGCCGTTAAAAAGGTGTACCTTTTTAATAGATAAAATTAACGGCTAAGTACATAACGCAATTTAATCGTTTTATGATAACTTTTTACCTACCGGAAAGCGCTTTATTTTATCCTTATTACGATAGCTTAAAGTTATAAGTTAATGTTACGATCCACTTGGCAGTCCGTATTAGAAAGAACTCTTACAGTAAGTGGATCCTTGCCAGATCACGTAACTACGTAATCTATCTAATCTAACAGATCAACCAAATTAAAGGACCTGGGTAATCTGGTAAAGCCAAAAGATTACAGGCACACTTATTTAATATTAAAGGAATATATAATAGATAAAACCCTTATATAAATAACACTTATTTAATTTCGCTTTTTAGCTATCAATTTAAGCCTTTAATTAAAAATACCGTTTTCCGATTAAAGGAAAAGTCCGTAAATCTTTTTAACGAATAAATTATTAAATTATTTCTCGCATTATTGTTACCTGCAAATCAAGACCCTATTTCGGATACTGCTTATACCTCCAGGTAAATATATAATAAGTTCGTTACATTTTGATAGCTTTTTAATTAATAGCCGACGAATAATTTAAGGCCTAATTAGGCATAAACTTTCCTAAACGCAATAAAGATAACATTACAAAACGACATTTAAAAAATAAACAATATATTTAATTACCGTTATTAATTAGTAAAGGATTAGTAACCAAATTAAACGATTTATTATCTATTAAAAAAATCTTTTCCTTAATCGACAATATGGCATTTTTTCCATTCGATTTTAAGAAGAACCTTTTTCCTTTTAGCCCTTATAATAACCCGCTTTATTAAAAGATATTATAAAAGTTTATAGATTTAAGGCGGAAGAAAAGGAAAAATACCAACCGGCAGAACAAAAGGGCAAAGAAAAAAAACCCACTATCGACGAAAAATTAAACATTTTTGCGAAAGAAATTAGGACCCTAAAAAATGAAAATGCTAAACTTACCCGACAGCAAAAATCTTCGACCTTACCCCTATTTGGTACAAACAAAACTTACGAAAGTACTGTTCCCCCCCCCAGTTACCATGGAATGCCGGAAGTTAAGGGCTACAAACTAACCCTTCCAAAACCCTACGATGGAACCATAAACGTAAAAGGATTCCTGGTCTAAGCTAAACTTTACCTTAAATTCTATAAAAATTCTTTAACGGAGGATTACCAAAAAGTAATAGCTATTTTTCAGCTGTTCGTTAGGAAAGTTCTTTTATAGTTTAAACCTATTATAAACGATTACCTTATAAACTACCTTAACTAGTTTTCCGATTTAACTAATTATGTTTTTGGCAATTATAAACACTTTAAAGAAAAAATGCAAGCTTTATTTAAAGATTCCGATAGAAAATAATATGCGGTCGAACAGTTGCATCTTTTCCAACAAACTAAGTTAGCAACCGAATATACGACTAAGTTTAATCGTTTTATATCAATTTTTAATCTTCCAGAAAACGCATTGTTTTATCCCTTTTATAATGGCCTAAAATCGTAAGTTAAGGATAAAATATACAAAGTACCCAAAACTGGCCCCTTCCAAAATTACATTAACAAAACTATTATTGCCGATCGACGTACCTTTAAAAAGTATTTGGAAAAAAAAAAGATCCGATAAAAGGAAAGATAACCAAAGCTTAAACAGCAAATTTTAAAGGGACAAAATTAAGGGCAAATCCCAAAAGAAAGTAAGTACTGCTTTAAAAAAACCTAAAAAAGATAAGTTAAACGTTAAATATTTTAACTATAGCAAGAAAGGCTACTATAAAAGCGAATGTCGTTTTCCACCAAAGAAAGATTCCAGGAAAAGAAGGATTCCTTAACCCCAGAAAAAGATCAGGATGGCTAAACAAAAATCAAACAGCAAAAATGAAAAAGAAAAAAAAATCAGTTCCACTTCCTTCCAGCGAAAATTTACCATTACAACCATACATTACGAACAGAATAACAACCCAAAGTACGAACGTTACCTAACTTATCAAAATCGAACAATTAAAGCCTGCAGATATTATCTAAGATAAAAGATTTCCAGAATAACTATAAAGCTAAGATATATTTGTCATTTAAATAACTAACGGTACAGAATACATAACGAACATAACCAGTTACGTCCTAATACGGTAATATACGATCCGACATTCCCAGAACCTAATAAAACCTTCGAAAACAAAAAACTATCCAGATTAAATACGGCAAACCTAAAACCAGTTTTCAGTTACGATTTACTCCATTTCTTTGCATGTCACGACGATAACTGCCTAATCCACCTCCGCGCTAAGGAAAATAACGATTATTGGCCCGGATGGGATAAAAAAATACCTACCGAACCCGATAATGGATGCAAATATATTAAAACTCCCAAATGGCCGGAATACCCCCGATTTTGTTACCTACACCCCGAATCGGCTCAAAGTCGAAAAGCTATTGCAAAGGGATGCCTATGTTACGCCCTTACACTATGCATAATATATAAGATTTTGAATATAAAAGCCGACCCTTCAAAAATCTTACCCCTAAAACCAAAGCCCCTTTAAACATCGGAAGTAAAAATTTTAAGATTAGCTTGCTAAATTGGCAAAAAAAAGTGGTACATTTATATGGACGACAAATATATAAAATATGCAGTTAAAAAGGCCCGAAAATAAAAACGCTTTTTAGCTAACAAAACCAACAAATTAAAAAATTACGCAGGTTTTCGAAATTAAAACATCGAAAAGCCCTAACCTATAAAACCTTATATAAAGCAAAAACTAGATAACGTAACCAAATTAAAATTCCTTTTTAATACGGAAATAAAACATTTAAAGTTATAATCGATTCAAAAATAAAAAAAAGCTTTATCTTATTATTAATTACATAATAACATTAAATCCCCTGGAGATATAAGCTAAAATCGTACAAACTACTTACAGTCGACGGAAGCTTATCCAAGTATAAAAACGGACGAATCCTTAAAGAAACAAAAAAACTTCCAGTATAGGTACAAAGATATTTAAAAAAAGTTATTTTGGACATCGCCGACATTTCTGGATACGATATCATCCTTGGAATGCTGTAGCTTCGTTTTAGCAACCCCCATATCAATTAAAAAACCCAGAAACTTTCTTGGAACCACCTTACCGTTTCTTCGGAAAAGGAATTCCAAGAAATCTGTTACTTAATCCGAAAGGCTAAAATAATGGACCTAACTGTTAAAATACCTCCTAAGTACCGAAAATTTAAAAGATTGTTCAAAAAACGAATACGAGAAAAGTTACCCGACCATAATTAATAGGATTACAGAATTCTTATTAAGGAAGGATACTATCCAAAATTTTACCAAATTTACTATATAAACCCTAAAAAAACTAAGGCCTTATAGAAAAATTTACAACGAAACCTTAAACGTAGATACATATAAAAGTTAAAATCCCCCGTAAAATACCCTATTATAATGGTACCCAAAATAAAGGATGGAAAAATCTGAATCGACAAAAATGAAAACCTTATATATCGAAAAATTTACGACTACCGGCAGTTAAACGACATTACCATCAAAAATAAATACCCTTTTATTTTTATAGATACTATAAAAGAAAACATCAGTAAAGCTAAGTAATTTACGGCGTTAAATCTACCGAACAGTTACTACTTGGTCCGAATAACCAAAGGCGAAAAATAGAAAACTGCTTTTAAAATAATTTATGAACTTTACGAATACAAGGTAATACCTTAAGGACTTATTAATGCCCCTACCAGTTTCTAACATATATTAATAACTATTTTACCAAAGTTTTTCGATAAATTTGTATTCGTTTATTTAAACGATATCCTTATTTACTCGGAAACCTTGGAAAAACATAAAAAATATGTTACCTAAATACTGGAAATATTCGAAAAAGTAAACCTATTAATTAATGCCGAAAAAAGTATGTAACATACCCAAAAACTAAATTTTCTAAGCTTTACTATTACTTCGGAGCAAATTTAAATCCAGGACTTTAAGATAAAAGTAATTAAAAATTAGCCGATTTTCGATACAGTAACCGTTGCCGATATCCGTCAATTTCTAGGATTTACGGGTTACGTATGTAACTTAATCAACGATTTCGGAAAAATCGCCAAACCCTTAACGAACTTTATTACTAAGGAGTATACTGGAAAAGAATTCGAGTTCCTAAAAAAAGCTAAGGAAACAATGCAAACATTTAAGGACCAAATTACTTACGTTCCCGTTATAAAATTACCCAACTACAACAAAAAAAAAAACGACTAAAAACTAACGCTTTAAATAAAGCCTTAAAAACAATTTTAAAATAACAAGAAAATAACGGAAAATGGCACCTAATCGCTTATTATTCCAAAACCCTAAAAGATGTAGAGTTACGGTACCCCATTTACGACAAAGAATTATTAGCAATTATTATGGTACTTAAAAAGTAAGAATCTTACTTTAATAAAACCAAAAAACCTTTTAACATTTACTTCGACTACAAAAATTTTACTTATTTTATAACAACTTAAGATCTTAATAAAAAATACGAAAATTGGATAATTTTCCTGTTTAAGTTCAATTTCAAAATTTACTATATTAAAAGCAAGGAAAATATCCAGGCAAATATTTTAAGCCGAAAAGGAAACTATAATATTAAGGTTTTTAAACGACGTATGCAAATGTTATAACTTACAAAAGAAAATATCTTACAGTTATGTAAGATATTAAAAAAACCTACTTCCGAACTTTTAACTTAATTTAAAAATTCCTACAATTTTAATAAGCAGAAAAAAGTTAAACAATTAAAAGGACGATTCGAAGATTAACTGCTGTACTACGGAAAAATCTACGTCCTATAAGAACGACGAAAACAATTTATTAAAGAATTTTATGAAAACCCGTTATATGGACATTAAGAAATTTTCAAAATAACCAAGTAATTCTAAAAAAAGTACGACTTCCTAGAATTTAAAAAAACCGTTAAATAAGTAGTTAAAAATTATAACGTTTGTAACAAGGCCAAGGCAGTTCGCCATAAACCATATAAACTACTACAACCTACAAAAATTCCAGAAAAAACCTGGAATACTATAACTTAAAATTTCATCACCGGCTTACCTTTATCCAAGAACCCCGTTACCGGAATCCAGTACGACGGAATATGGGTAATCGTCGACAGACTTACCAAATATAGGTATTTTTTACCCTTTAAAGGAAACACGATAACAAAATAATTAGCTTACGTATTTGTAAAACATTATCTCGATAAATACGGAATTCCAAAAAGGATTATTTTAAACAAAGATAAGCTGTTTATTTCCAAATTTGGCATTAATTTCTTTAAACAAATTGGCGTTAAACTTAAATTCTTTACAGCATATTACCTTTAAACTAATGGACAAACAAAACGGCTAAACCAAACCCTAAAGTAATACCTAAGAAATTATATTAATTACTAGCAAAATAACTAAATAAAATTACTTTTACTGATACAAGTAACTTATAACATATCCGTTAACGAAAATATAAGCATTTCACTTTATACAGCTATATATAAACAAAATGCAGAAACTTAACAACCAAAGCAACCATTCGGTAAAGCTCCGAAAATTACCTTAATAATTCCCAAAACAGAAACGATAGTATCTAAAATCAAAACTATCCAAACTTACCTTAAAATTAAACTGCAGTTTCTCTAATAACGGATAACCCAATATTATAACAAAAAAAGAATTAAAGGACCAATTTTATCAAAAGGAAACAAGGTTTACTTATTACGACAAAAACAAAACGCAACTTTAAACATTTTACAAATCAAAACTAAAAAACCTAATAACAAACTTAATTTTAAGAAATTCGGTGCGTTTAAAATTAACGAAATCATTTTTAAAACTAACTATCGACTATCGTTACTTAAAACAATAAAAATACATCCTGTTTTTTACGTTTCCTTACTAAAACCGGCATTTAATAACACCCCGTTAAAGACAAAATTAGAAGTCGAAGAAAACACCGACGAATACGAAATCGAAAGAATACTGGATTTAAAAATAGTTAATAACAAAATCCAGTACTTAATTAAGTAAAAGGATTACTTACTTAAAAATAACACTTAGGAACCCTTTAAGCACTTAACAAATGCGAAGGACCTAATTAAAACGTTTTACCGCCAAAACCTTAACCGACCGACTTTAACGTAATTAAAGTCGCAGGCGACAACGGTTTAACCCTTAAATTCAAACCTTCGGCGCTTTAATCGAAAAAAACAGATACCTTTATGCTGGCGTTAATTTCCGAAACAAACCGTACTTGCTTTTCCTTTATGCGCTGCTACTTTTCTTCCATCCTTTTTTTTTCTTCCAACTGGTCCAATTTATAACCTTCTTTTAATATTTCAAATGCCTTTTTCCTTAAAATATCTTCTTAACGACGCAACCGCTGCAACTTGTTTATCCTTTTTGATATCTTTTTTTGAAATTTTCGCTATAACTTTACGAATTCATCCTCGGCAACGCGACGCTTCTCTTAAAAACGATTATGCTCCGACTTAATATTTTCCAAAGAAAACATAACAACAACGTTTTCGTCGCAATAACGTTAACGACGAATGCAATAATAATAATTCAACGAATTCTCTATTATGTAATATTGTTCCTCTCCAAATAATAAGTAATTAAAATAAAGCAAAACCTTAAAACCGAAAGTACGAATAAAGTCCGAACGGTTATCGCGGAATTAACGCTAATTCGTACGTATTTTACGCGCTTATTTTTTTATACGACCCGCTATAGTAAGTTAACAATCAAAAAAAACGGTTTCAATTAAAAATGGGGAAATACTTACATTTTTATCTTTGGAACAAAAATCCTAAAAAAAAAAGAATAATGTTACGATCCACTTAGCAATCCGTATTAAAGAAAACTTTCACAGTAAATAAATCCTTACCAAATTACGTAACTACGTAATCTATCTAATTTAATAAATTAACTAAATCAAAGAACCTAAGTAATCTAGTAAAGCCAAAAGATTACAGACATACTTATTCAATATTAAAGGAATATATAATGGACAAAACCCTTATATAAATAACACCTACTTAATTTCGCTTTTTAACTATTAATCTAAACCTTCAGTTAAAGGTACCGTTTTCCGATTAAGGGAAAAGTCCGCAAATCTCTTTAACGAACAAACTACTAAATCATTTCTCGCACTATTGTTACTTACAAATCAAGATCCCATTTCGGATACTGCTCATACCTCCAGGTAAATATATAACAGGTTCGTTACAATTAAAAACGAAATATATAAGGTATTTAAAATAAGGCCTTTCAGGATTATATTAATAAAGCTAATATTGCCGATAGACGTACTTTTAATAAGTACTTAGAAAAAAAGGATTTAACAAAAAAAGGTACGATCGAAGTTTTCGCAGCAAATTTTAAAAAAGCAAAAATAAGGATAAAACATAAAAAAAAGCAAATATTGATTTAAAGGAGCTTAAAAAGAATAAAACGAATATAAAATGTTTTAATTATGGCAAAAAAGGTTACTATAAAAATAAATGCCGTTCTTTAGTTAAAAGAGATTTTGGAAAGAAAAAAATTTCTTAAAAAAAGGTCCGAACGGCCGAATAAGAAACAAATAGTAAAAGCGAATTCTTTTTTAATTTTACCTTTTTCCAATAGAAATATATTATTATAACCACTTATTGTAAACCAAAAGGGAACCTAAAGTACGAACGTTATCCAATTTGCCAGAATTAAGCAGCCAAAGCTTACAAATATTGTCCCGGATAACCAGCCTTTAAAGTAGTTATGAAGTTAAAATGCGCATATTATTTAAATGTACAAAAGTGCGAAATATATTACAAATAGAGCTAAATGCGCCCGAAATTTAACAATTACGGGTAAAAAACTTCTAAATCCAGCAAACCCCCAAAACGGGCGGTATATCTTAAAACCAAAACCTTTAAATAGGATTTTATTAATAGGCATAAACTTTTTCCTTTTCCGGCCTGTAACGATAACGATTATTTAATTTACCTTCGAGTAAAGAAAAGTAACGATTATTAGTTTGGTTGTAACGAAAAAAGCTTTATAAGGCTTGATAACGACTGCAAATATATCGAAGTTTCCCGATAACCTGAATACCTTCGATTTTGTTATTTGTACCCCGATTCGGACTAAAGCCGAAAGGTTATTGCTTAAGGTTGCTTATACTATACCCTTATGCTATATTTAATGCATAAACTTTTAGATATGAAAATATGCCTTATAGAAATTTCAACTTCGAATCCGAAGTTTTTTTAAACGTTAAAGGTAAAAATTATTAAGAAAAAATGCGAAATTAGCTAATAAAAGTAATATATTTATATAGACGACAAATATACTAAATACGTAATTAAAAAAACGCGTAAATAAAAATGCTTCTTAACGAACAAAATTATAAAGTTAAAAACCGGCAAAGGCTTTCGAAAGTAAGGTATCGAAAAGTTATACAAATTAAGACTTTATGTAAGGTAAAAAAAAGATTACGAAGCCAGATTAAAAATTTTATTTAGTACTAAGGCCTAACATTTAGAATTACGATTAACTTTAAAACAAAAAATAATTTTATTTCGTTACCGGTGGCCGAAAAACATTACATTTTTTGGAGGTATAAATTAAAGTTTTATAAATTACGGATAATTAATGAAAGTTTGTTTTAATACGATAACGGATAAGGACTTAAAAAAATTGAAAGACCTTTAATATAGATTTAAAAGTATTAAAAGAATTTTACGTTAGATATCGCCGACATTTCAAGTTATGATGTTATTTTGGAATTACGAATTAACTCCTTTTAAGAAAGGGTTTAAAGAAAACTATTACATAATCCGAAAAGCCAAGATAATAAATTTGCCAATACTATACATTTAAAATATTAGTAATTCGAACAACTTTTTAAAGATAAAAAAATGATAAATTACCTTTATATAAAAATAGGATTTCGTATACCTATTAAAAAAGGATATTGCCTTGAACTATATAAAACCTACTATATAAACCTAAAAAAAGTAAAACCTTTATAAAAAAGTATTTAATTAAACTTAACAAAAAGTTATATTTAGCTATCCAAATCTCTTATAAAATACCTTATACTTATAATACCTAAAATCAAAAACAAGTAGAAAATTAACCAAAATAAAGATCCGGTTTATCGACGCGTAGTCGATTACCGGCAGCTAAATAATATTACTATCAAAAAAGGCTATCCTTTAACTTTAATAAATATCTTAAGGAAAAACGTAAATAAAACTAAATAGTTTACCGCTTTAAACTTTCGAAACGGGTATTACCGTATCAAAATAGTAAAAGAAAAGCAATGGAAAGCTGCCTTTCGAACGATATACGGGTATTACGAATACCGAATAATACCTTTGGGATTTATTAACGCCTCCGCTAATTTCTAACGCTTAATTATAACTATATTTAAGAAGTTCTTAAAAAAATAAATTTTTATCTACCTCGACGACATCCTTATTTATTCCGAGACGCTGGAAATATATAAAAAGCATATTTTCCATATTCTTAAAGCTTTAAATAAAGCAAACATCAGAATTAACCCCGCCAAAAGTATATGGCATAGGTAAAAACTAAACTATCTAGAATTTACTCTTACCCCCGGTTAAATCCAGATTTAAAACTCTAAATTGGAAATAGTTCTAAACTGGCCCATCTATAATAAGGCAACCGTTACCGATATCCGGTAAATCTTAGGATTTACAGGTTACGTACGTAACCTAATTAAGGAATATGAAAATATTGTTAAACTATTAACGAAACTTACTAGTAAAAAATATGTTGGAAAAAATTCGAATTTCTAAAAGAAATTAAAAAAGCTTTTTAGCTAACGTCCCACACCAGCTCGCGAGCTAAACTACCTCGCGAGCCGCTTCTTGGCACCTCGCAACAACACATTCAAATAACTTAACCACAACACATCAAATTAATTCTAATTAATCGTACTTTCTTTCTCTAACGGTATCTATAGCTTCTAGATAAATGCACGTATTATATTAAGCCCTATTACGGACGCCATATTGCTATTCCTTCCTTTTAACCCGTCCGCGACCGACTATTTCTTAATGCGTCCAAGCTAATATTACTTCCATTTCGTACGACCTAAAGCCGAACGATTAAATAGCTATTTTCGACCGAATCCTTAATTTAAGTACGCGAGCATTTTTTATCCGGCTTTAATTCGTTAAAGATATACGTCGGAAAACGTATTATAAGATACGTTAAAAGCGCGTTAAAGGGGGTATTAAGGGGTCCGTACGGGACGTCTCGGGCGTTTTGCGGGGCGTTTCGCGGGACGTATAGCGGGGCGTATAAAAAAACGTATCGGATTTAATTTTATAATAACTCGAAATTTACGCAATTATACGATTAAAATAAACGTTTGTTAAAAAGATAAATATTTGCTATATAAAATAAGCCAATTTTTATAACCAGTAAAAAGGTTATAACAAAGAATTACTACTAACAACTACTAAAGTTAGGCAGTTATGGGCGGATTAGTAAAAAAAAATTGTAATATGGCGTTTATAACAAAACTTAATTTAATGCGTATATTTGTTCAAAAGCTGTAAATACGGTCGGCGAAAGAACCTACGATTGATTAGAACTAATTTGATGTGTTATGGTTGGGTTATTTGAATATGTTGTTGCGAAGTGCCAAGAAGCGGCTCGCGAGGTGGTTTGGCTCGCGAGCTGGTGTATGACGTTACTTAAAAACGAAATTATTAAAGCGCTAATAATAAAATTGCCCAACGCGGACAGAAAAAAACGCCTAAAGATAAACGCATTAAATTATGCCCTAAGCGCAGTTGTAAAGCAATAAAAAATAATAGGAAATAATACCTGATAGGTTAGTATTCTAAAGCCTTTCGAATCGTAAAATTTCGATACAAGATTTACGATAAAAAGCTGCTAGCAATTATTAACGTTTTTTTAAAAAAATAGAAACCCTTTTTTAAACGGAATTAAAAAACCTTTCGATATTTACTTAAATTACAAAAACTTTACCCGGTTTATAACGACCTAAGAACTAAACAAACGCTACGAATTTTAGACGATTTTTTTATTAAAATATAATTTCCAAATTTACCATATTAAAGGAAAAGAAAATATTTAAGCAAATATCTTAAGTTGCAAAAAAAAATCATGATTTCAAGGTTTTAAAACGCTGAATACAAATCTTACAACAAACTAAAGACGGTAGCTTACGGTTATATAAAATACTGAAATAACTTACTTTAAAACTTCTAATAAAGTTCCGAAATTATTATAATAACGAAAAGCTAAAAAAAAATGTAATAATTAAATAAACAACCTAAAAACTAGCTATTATACTACGGCAAAATTTCTATCCCTCGAAATTAATAAAAACAATTCGTTAAAGAATTTTACGAAGATCCGTTAACGTCCCACACCACCGAGCGAGACACTTTTTGGCAGCTCCCAACTATGCACCCAAATAACTCAACAACAACACCTCAAATCAATTCAAATCAATGGAATGCTTCTTGGCTAACTGTCTCTACAGCTTCTGGACAAGTGCACGCATTATATCAAGGCTTGTTGCGGACGCGATATTGCCATTCCTTCCTGCTAACCAGCCTGCAACCGACCAACTGTAACAGCTGTTAACAGCAATTCTTGCCACGACCTTTTTGCTGGCTAAAAGAACTTATCCATCCTATATAGCAAGTATTCATCTTTCTGGGAAACGTTTGTTTTAATCGTATATTACGTAAGTCTCGAGTTATTGCGGAATCAAGCTCGACACGCCCTGCGAGACGCCCCGCAGGACCCGCCCGAAACGCCCCGCACGGACCTCCCAACATGCCCCCCAACGCGCCCTCCACGTCTTATAACGCATTTCCCGACGTATTCTGCAGCGTATATCTTCAACGATCGAGGCGTCACAGGAAATGCTGGGGTATATAAGTTAAGGATTGGGCTGGCAATCGTATTCTTGTCGGTCGGCTTTAATTCTGGCGAATTGGGCGCAATATTGGCTTGGGCGCGTAGGAGGTTAATCGGTTGCGGGCGGGTTAAGAAGAGAAAATGGCAACATGGCGTCCGCAACAAGCCTTGATACAATGCGTGCACTCGTCGAGAAGCTGTAGATATTGTTAGCAAAAAAGCATTCCATTGATTTGAGTTGATCTGAGGTGTTGTGGTTGAGTTATTTGGGTGCATAGTTGGGAGCTGCCAAAAAGTGTCTCGCTCGGTGGTGTGTCTCGCTCGGTGGTGTGTCTCGCTCGGTGGTGTGGGACGTTATATAATTATTAAGGCGATTTTAAAATTATTAAACGATTACAGGAAAAATACAATTTTCCAGGATTTCGACGAATTGCCAAATAGGCAACTAAGGATTATAATATCTACAACAAGGTAAAAGCAGCCCGATATAAGCCTTATAAACTTTTATAACCTATAAATATTCCAAAAAAAAGCTTAGAACATCATTGTTTAAGATTTTATTACCGGTTTACCCCTATCAGAAAACCCTGATACTAAAGAGTAATATAATGGAATATAAATAATCGTTAATAAATTTACCAAATATAAATATTTTTTACCTTTTAAAAAAAACGTAACGGAAAACAATTAACTTACGCCTTTATCCGATATTACCTCGATAAACATGGAATATTAGAAAGAATTATTTTAAATAAAGACAAACTTTTTATATCAAAATTTAGTAGCAACTTTTTTAAGTAAATAAACGTTAAGCTTAAATTCTTTATAGCATATTACCTATAGATAAATAGATAAACAAAACGTTTAAATTAAACGTTGGAATAATATTTAAAAAGTTATATCAATTACCAGCAAAATAATTAGGTTAAATTTCGTTTAATTATTTAAGTAATCTATAATACTTTTATTGCCGAAGA
Organism: Monosporascus sp. mg162; assembly: GCA_004155945.1. Lineage (NCBI taxonomy): Eukaryota > Fungi > Ascomycota > Sordariomycetes > Xylariales > Monosporascus > Monosporascus sp. mg162. The sequence continues at coordinate 45,149 of QJNY01000366.1, forward strand.
TATAGGTATTTCTTTCCATAGAGCGGTATATAGTTATCAAATAAAGACTTAACAGCCAGAACAGCCATTAAACGAAGTTCTAAAATTAACCGCGAAAGTTCCGTAAGCAAAAACCGTAATAACTGAAATCCAGACAGTATAGGTACGCTTATAAAATAAATTACGATTTTTTTAACAAAAGATAACCCAGTATTATAATAAAAAAAGAATAAAGGGATTAATTTTAGCGAAAAAAAAAAGTTTATTTGCTACGCCAAAAGCAAAACGCAACTTCGAACATTTTCCAAATCAAAACAAAAAAACTTAGTAATAAGTCTAATTTCAAAAAACTTCATCCGTTTAAGATCGATAAAGTTATTCCCAAAACTAATTACCGATTATTATTACCTAAAAAGATAAAGATATACTCTATTTTTTATATTTCTTTGCTTAAACCAGTACCTAAAAACGCCCTGCTAAAGACTAATCTAAAAATCGAAAAGGACAACAATAAATACGAAGTTAAATGAATACTGAACTTTTGGGTAATGAGAAACAAGGTCCAATATCTAATTGAATAAAAGGACTATTTATACGAACAAAACACTTGGGAACTCTTTAAACAACTAACGAACGTAAAGGACCTAGTTAAAACGTTTTACCTCTAAAATCCTAACCGACTGTTTTTAAAGCGGCCAAGGTCGCAAAGGATAACGGCCCAACACCTAAATCCAGCCCCTCGGCGTCCTAATCGAAAAAAAAGCGGTATTTCCGTTATAGTATTAATTTCAGAAACAGACCGAGTTTATTCTGCTTCTATACGGCGTTACTTTTTTTCCGCTTTTTCTTCTTCTTCTAATTAATCCAATTCCAAATTTTCTTTTAACATTTTTAAAGCTCTTTTCTTAAAAACGTTTTGTTAAAAACGTAAACGCTTTAATCTTCCAATAAACTTCTTCGGTTTTTTTTTCCCCCGCCTTTCAATAAACTAAAAATTTATCTTTAAAGTTTCGCTACCTTTTTTTTTAAACGAAACCGTACCTCGTTTACCTTTTTCAACGAATTTATAATTAAAATGTTATAAAAAGAGCGCTAACGACGAATACAACAGCTACAACTTAAAAATTAGACTGCAAAAAAACAACCGGTTTCTTTAAAACGGACATAGTTAAAACGTAAAAAATCTTCCGTACTAAAGCTTTAATTAAATCGGTACGGGTATTCTTGGAGTCTCGCTAACCTAGACGAGGGTTTTTTTTCTGTTTTTGCGCGCGATTTAGCATGTCGAAAAATTAGCAAAAAGTGTTCTAAAAAGTTAAACTCCGAGCGGAAAGTTTCTTATCGTTTTATCTTCAAAACAAAGATTTTGGAAAAAGGGAAATAATATTACGAATTAAGCCCTACTTTCTCTATCTAGACGAAAATACTCTACCGTTAAACTCCGGAAGCAGGTATCTTAGCATTTTTATGTAATCTAAAAGATCTACTAAATTTGGACCAAATTACACATATCTAGCAAATCCACGACATACCAATAAAAAACCAAAGGATATATAATAAATAAGTTTCCCCTATAAATAGCACCCACTTCATTTCACTTCGTATCTATCAATTTAAATTTTCAATCAAAGGTAACGTTTTTCGATTAAGGAAAAAGTCTGCAAATCTCTTTAACAAATAAACTACTAAATCATTCCTCGCCCTATTGTTACCTGCAAATCAAGAACCCCTTTCGGATACTGATCACACTTCCAGGTAGTTATGCGACAGGTTCGTTACAGTTATCTGGGCTTTGTAAAACCGAACATCGGATTTATATTAAAATCCGATCTTGATATAAACTTAGTTATTGTTTTACTTTTTTAATTAATATTAGATATGCCTTCATAAAAACGTTCATTTTACGCTTATAATTAAATTTTCTCTTTAAAAACAAAAAACTATTAAATTATATACTTTTATGCGAAGTTGAATGAGTTCAAGCTTTACTTTCCAGCCTAAGCCAAATACATAGAAAATTATTATACGATGTAAGTTCTAGGATAGATATTACCGCCAATATTTTCGAACAGGTTAACTGATTAATAGTTTTTACAGTTAGGATAGATTTGTACCTTAACTTCATAGAGCCTTTAAAGCCAACTGCTGGGCTCCCATAAGGACGTAACTTTTCAAATAATGTCGGCTTGGGAGGCTTATATGCGTGGCTGCCGATAAGCTTCGATTCTGATAAACTTTATATCCGCTGGCGGGGTCAGCAGGGTCAATATAACTTAGGAGATATTAAGCTTTGCCCGGTATACCTTAAGGATAAATCTTAAAGGCAAACCTTAAAGGTAAACCTTAACGGTAAACTTAAACAGCGTATAAAAAGGTTGGGCATCTTTCCGAGCCTTCGCCAGCCTTCCGGCTAGGAAAGGGATTAAGAATTTTAACCTCGATTGTTCTTGCGGTTAAGAGAGAAATGTTAGTATAATAACCAAGTAAAGAGTGTTTGATACTAGATTACCTTTTCAAATTACCCAAGATAACATGCCGCGTAAGTCCGAATATGCGATACCGGTAATCTATAATGGCAGAATTTCTTTAAAAACCATTTTATTAACGGTATACAATTTCTATAAAATAACCGGACGAGCTAAGATTATTGACATTACTGTCGATTTAAAAAGTCTTTTCCAAAGAGATAAACTTCGGCTTTTAATTTGCGGATACGATTTGGTCGCAAAAGTAACCGTAATAGATGTTTGCAAAAGTATATACCGAAGATTGGGATTATAAGTAAACTATTTGCGAAATTGGAAGCGGAAGATAGTAATGTTAAGAATCAGGACCTGTTTTCCTTGTCTGGGAAAGGACACGCTACGGTTAAACTTCAGAAGCAGATATCTTGGCACGTTAATATGATTTGGAGGATCTGGTAAATTTGGACCAGATTACTGTAACGAACCTGTTATACGACCACCTAGAGGTATGAGCAGTATCCGAAAGGGGTTTTTGACTTGCAGGTAACAATAGAGCAGGGGATAATTCAGTAGTCTGTTCGTTAAAGATATTTGCGGATTTTTTTTAATCGTAAAACGTTGCCTTTAATTAAAGACTTAGATTGATAGCTAAGAAGCGAAATTAAGTAGGTAGCTATTTACAAGGAAACATAAAAGTTTTATATATTTTTCTCCTTCAGTATAACCTCTGTTTGGTCTTTATGATGTCTTTGTAGTGTTTTTGTAGTGTTTTTGTGGTGTTTTTATAGTGTTTTTGTAGTTTCCGCAAAGACCATTTTTGGTACCGAAGTTTTCCCGACCCGAGGTTATTTCCCCTTTTAGTTTTCCGTAGGCAGACGGGAAATCTTAATCCGTAATATTATTCCTTTTTTTTTTCGAAATGTTTGTCCCTAAAGATAAAATAGGTACGTTTTTTTCTTTTTTCGTTTCCTTTAACCAATAGTTTCAAGTTAATATCATGTTAGGTTTATTACGAAAACGCGTTAAATCATTTATTAAAAATCGGAAAGATTTGGATTTTTTTATTTTAGATTTTGGATACTTAGTTATGCTGTATAAACGTTACGAAGATTTGAAATTAGAATGTAAGATAGTTAAAAAGCGAAAAAAGTGCTATTATTGTTATAGGGTTAATGTGCCTTATAAAATTATTAACATTTTTTAGAGTCGTTATAAAGCATCCAGTTCGAAAAGGCGCGGATTGATCGTAAGAAATGGGCCGCCGAGGAAATACTGTTGAACTTGCAACAACTGCAAACAGAAGCCATAGCTAACTTAATTAAGTTAAGCTGTTAACAAGACCTTTTATAACGTTAGGATGTAAAAATAATTCGCCGCGGGCTTCGTTCAGTAAAAGAATTAAAAAAACAAGAAAATTAAAAAGAGAAAAAATAGAACAACGTCGTATAAAAACAGAATAAACGCAGCTTGCTTTAAAAATAAACGTTACGGCAGAAACTTTTCTTTTTTTAGATTAAAGCGGCCTAGGGTTAAACCTGAATACCGGGCCGTTATCGCCTGCAACCTTGGCCGTATTAAAGTCGGTCGGTTAGAATTTTGACAGTAAAACGTTTCAACCAGATTTTTGCGTTCGTCAGGTATTTAAGGGGTTCCCAAGTATTCTTTTTCGTATAAGTAATCTTTTTATTTAATTAAATATTGGACCTTGTTTTTAACTGTCCTAAAGTTTAATATTCGTTTAATTTTGTACTTATCGTCGTTTTTTTCGGTTTCCAGATTAGTTTTTAGTAAAGCGTTTTTAGGTACAGGTTTAAGTAAAGAAATATAGAAAAAAAAGGTATATTTTTATCGTTTTGGGTAACGTCCCACACAAGCGAGCGAGCCACACAAGCGAGCAAGCCAAGTTTCTCAACTTTCCAATCTTCCAACTTTGATCATGAATTTTTCAACGCTAACAACATGGAACGTTTTACAAAAAAAGCTAGGATAAACTTAGCCACCCAGGCTAAAAAAAGAAAGCCGAAACTTTCTTTTAAAAAGTTGCATTCTATATATGAAATCCTCGAATCTATTTTGAAAGCCTGATATCACGGTCGATGCGCCCGAACCGACACTGCCCCCAATTTGCAAAAGCTGACGCCGACCGAAAAGAAATCAATTGTCGAAAGAATCCTTAACCTAAATACGCAAACGTTTCCTATCCGGCTTCAGCATATTAAAGATATGGCTAATATATTGCTGGCCTAACGCGTTACAAAATGCGTTGGAATTAACTGGGCGTCGAACTTTGTTAAACGGCAAAAAAAATTCCAGACGCGTCTAAATCGAAAGATTAATTATTAACGGATCCTATGCGAAAATCCAGAAACATTCCGCAAATGGTTCGAACTTATTCAGGCTACAATCGCGAAGTACGGTATTGTAAAAAAGGATATCTATAACTTCGACGAGACTGGATTTTTAATAGGGCTTCTTATAGCAACGGGCATAATAATTACCAGTACCGAAAAAGGTAAAAAACCTAAATAAACGCAATAAGGGAATAAAAAATAAGTTACAATTATCCAGGTTATTAATTGCTAAGGTTGGGCTATACCGCCATTTATCATTATAACGGGGAAAAATTATCTTAGGTCCTGGTACCGCGATAACCTACCGCCAGTAATCGATTAAAAAATCGCATTAAATGATAATAATTAAATAACAAATAAATTAAGTTTCGAATAGATCCAGCATTTTGACAAATATACTCGGACGCGTACGAAAAGTTCCAAACGTTTCCTTATCTACGACGGCCACGAAAGTTACTATTTAATAACATTCGAAAGATACTGCGCTAACAACAACATTATTACGTTTTGTATACCCGCGCATTTTTCGCATCGTTTTTAACCTTTTAACGTATCTTGCTTTTCTGTTTTAAAACGCGCTTATTCGCGCTATATCGAAAGTTTAATACGGCGCCATTATACTTATATTGCTAAAAAAGATTTTCTCGCCGGCTTCTATGACGCGTTCTAAGCTGCTATAACATCCGATAACATCAATCTGGATTCGCGAAAGTTAGTCTTGTTCCATTCAATCCCAATAACGTTCTTTCCAAATTAAAAGTTCCTCCAGTTATGCCTACGCCGACCGTCTCCCCGCTAACCTCCGCCGGTTCCATTCGTTCCCCGCCCGCGAAAACCCCTAGGAATATTAAAAAAGTAATACGGTAATCGCGTTATTTGCAAAAGAAAATTGGAAACTAACAGGGTAACTCGTTAACTAAAATAGCTAAATCGGTTCATCTTTTAACTAAAAGTTACTTGTTAATTTTGCACGAAAATGTTCTCCTTCGGAAAAAAGCTGCCCAATTGCGCAAAACGAACCATATCTTAAATAAACGTCGCAAAATTAAAAACAAACGTCTTCAAAAAGGAGAAACACTTACTATATAAAAGGGACAAATTCTTCTGGCTTAAAAAGAAAAGGGTGGTAAAAAAATACAGCCAACAGCAACTAAAGGTGATCGTCGTAAAAGGGTTAAAACCAAGGAACGGAAGTATGGCGTCTGCGGTAAGCCTAGACATAATGCGCGTACTTGTGTAGAAGTTATAGATACGTCTAGCGAAAAAGAATACGATTGATTTGAATTAATGCGATGTGTTGTTGTTGAGTTATTTGAATTTGTTCTTGCAAGGTGCTAAAAAACGGCTCGCTCGCTTGTATAGCTCGCTCGCTTGTGTGAGATGTTAATACTAATCGGTAGTTAATTTTAAAAATAATTTTATCGATTTTAAATAAACCAAGCTTTTTAAAATTAAGTTTGTTATTAGGTTTTTTTATTTTAATTTGAAAAATGTTCGAAGTTACGTTTTGTTATTAGCGTAACAAGTACACGTTGTTTCCTTTCGACGGAATTGATTCTTTAATTCTTTTTTTATTATAATATTAGGTTATATTTTGTTGGAGAAATTGTAATTTATTTTATAAACGAACCTGTATTATCTGGATTTCAGTTATTACCGTTAGTGTTCGAAAAGCCTTTAGGGTTAATTTTAGAACTTCGTTTAATAACTACTTTGACCGTTAACTTTTTGCTTAATAACTATATACTGCTATATAAGGAAAATTACATATATTGTTGTGAATAAATATATTATAGGTTATTTAGAGCAGTAAGAAAAGTTCAACCTAGTTATTTTACTAGTAATTAATATAATTTCTTAACTATTGTTCTAATGTTTAAGCTTGGCGCCTATTTTCTTCAAAAATTCTAGTACCAAATTTCAATATAAAAAGCTTATCTTTGTTTAAAATACATTTTTCTAGTATTTTATATTTATAGAGATAATTTCGGACAAAAGTATAAACCAGTTATTCTACCGCTACATTTTCTTTAAAAGATAGGAAATACTTGTATTTGGTAAGCCTGTTAACAATTACCAATATTCCATCGTATTAAATTCCAGTAACGGGGTTTTTTAATAAGGGCAAACCGGTAATAAGATCCCAATTTAAAACGTTCCCGGTTTTTTTTAGAATATTTATAGGCTATAAAAGTTCGTAGGGCTTATATCGGGCTTCTTTTGTTTTATTGCAAATATTGGAATCCTTAATTATTTAGTTAACAGTTCGTCGAACTTCTAGAAAATCGTACTTTTCCTATAACAGTTTAATAGTTTTAAAAATACCTTAATATCCGTATAATAAATCTATGTAAAACTCTCTAACGAGTTGCTTTTGTTAATTTCAAAAAACATAAATCCTGCTATAATACAACGGCTAGTTTTTAAATTATCCATCCAATTATTACACCTTTCTTTTTCCCTTTTTCTTATTATAAGAATTTCGGAATTTCGTTAAAGTTTTTACAGTAAATTATTTCAATATTTCATATAACCGTAAAATGCTGTTTTTAATCTGCTGCAATATTTAAATTCGACATTTTAAAACCTTGGAATTATAATTTCCTTTGCGACTTAAAATATTTACTTGAAAATCTTTTTCCCCTGAATATAATAAATTTAAAAATTGTATTTCGACAAAGAAATTATCCAAGTTTCGTAATGCTTATTTAACTTTTAAGTTGTCATAAACCGGGTAGACCTTTTATAATATAAGTAAATATTAAAAGGCATTTTCGTTCAATTAAAAAAGGTGCGTATTCCTTAAAAACGTTAATAATTGCTAGCAAATTTTTGTCGTAAACCTTATATCGGGATTCTGCGTTTCGAAAGGCCTTAAAATAATAAGCTACTAGGTACCACTTCCTATTATCTTTTTATTACTCCAAAAATGGGCTTAAAGCATAATTTAAAGCGTTTATTTTCAGGCGTTTCCTTTTATCGGCGTTAGACAATCTTATTATTAGCAATGTGGTAATCTCGTTTTTAAATAACTAGAAAGCTTCCTTAACTTCCTTTAAAAGTTCGAATTCTTTTCCAACGTATTTCTTAATAGTAAACCTCGTCAATAATTTAATAATATCTCTATATTCCTTAATAAGCTTATGTACGTAACCCGTACATCCTAAAATCTGCCAGATATCTATAACGATTGCCTTATTAAAAATAAGCCAGTTTTTAAATACTTCTAATTTGGAATTTTGAAGCTAGATTTAACCGGGGGTAAGGGTAAATCCTAAATAATTTAATTTCTGCATATACCATATACGTTTAGCTAAATTAATTTCGATATTTGCTTTATCTAAAGCTTTAAGAACGTAAAAAATATACTTTTTATATGCTTCTAACGTTTCGGAATAAATTAAGATATCGTCGACGTAAACAACGATATATTAATCTAGAAATTCCTAAATATAGTTATAAATAAGCGTTAAAAATTGGCGGAGGCGTTAATAAATTCCAAAGGCATTACTTTATATTCGTAATACTCGTATATCGTTCGAAAAACGGATGTCTATTCTTTTTCTTTCAACATTTTAATACAGTAAAAACCGTTTTAAAGGTTTAATGCAGTAAACTATTTACCTTTGCCTACGTTTTCTCTTAAAGTATTTATTAAAGTTAAAAAATAACCGTTTTTGATAGTAATATCGTTTAGCTACCGGTAATCGATTACGCGTCGATAAACCGGATCTTTATTTTAATCGATTTTCTGCTTGCCGTTCTTGATTTTAAGTACCAGAAGTACAAGGCATTTATAAGGGATTCGAATAGCTAAATATGATCTTTTTTCAGGTTTAACTAAATGCTTTTCTATAAAGCCTTTACTTTTTTTAGATTTACAGAGTAAAATTTGTAAATCTTAAGATAATATCCTTTTTTAATAAGTATACGATAATTCCATTATCAATATAAATGTAACTCGTAGTTTCTTTTGCCCTTAAACGGTTATTCGAATCGCTGATATTCTAAGGATATTATATTAGCAAAGTCTAATACTTTAACTTTTCGGATTATATAACAAACCTTTTTAAACCTTTTCTTAAAAAAGGTTAATTTCTAATCCTAAAAAAGCTAGCAAGTTTTCCAATTAATTAACGGGTTATTAGAATCAAACTACGGCATTCTCAGGTTAATATTATAACTTAAAATATCGGCAATATCTAACGTGAAATACTTTTAACATCCTTAAATATATATTAAGAACTTTTCAATTTCTTTCAGAACTTATCCGCTATAGTACTAGGGGAAACTTACATTAATTATATGTAATATGTAAAACTTTAGCTTATACCTCCAAAAAATATAATCTTTTTCGGCTACCGCTGGCGAAATAAAATTACTTTTTCCTTTAAAGTTAATTATAGCTTTAAAACTTTAACATCGGTACTAAATAAGAATTTTGATTTAATTTCGTAATCCTTTTTTTACTTTACATAAAGTTTTAATTCGCATAATTCCTCGATGCCTAATTTCGAAACCCTTTGCCGTTTTTTCACTTGGTGGTTCTACTCGCCAGAAAACGTTTTTATTCGCGGGCTTTCTTAACTGCGTATTTGGTACACTAGTCGTCCATGCAAGTATACTACTTTCGTTAGCTAATCTGGCATTCTACCTTAGTGATTTTTACTTTTAATGTTTGGAAAAGTTTCCGATTCGAAATTAAGATTTTTATAAGGCTTGCTTCAATATTTAGAAGTTTATGCATCAAATATAATATAGAGGTATCACATAAGCAACCCTAAGCAATAACTCTTTGGCTTTAATCCGAATCGGAGTACAAATAATCAGAACGGAGATATTCGAGCTATCGGGGAATTTCGGTACATTTGCAATCGTTATTAAGTTCTATAAGAGTTTTTTTCGTTCCAACAGGGCCAATAATCGTTATTCCCCTTAGATCTAAAATGAACCGAACAATTGTTATTAATGCAAGCTGAAAAATAAAGAAAATAATACCCATTATTAGGGTCTTATGTAAGGGCCTCCGTTTCGAGGTATATCGCCTGCTTTAAGAGTTCACTAGATTTAGGGGTTTTCTGCCCATGGTTACTAGATTAAGGGCGCATCTGGCTATATCCGTTATGTACTTCGTACTTTTACATATCCAAATAACCTTCGTATCCTAGCCTTATGGCTAATTTAGAAACTCGTTATCCGGAATAATACTTGTAGGCTTTAGCTATTTAATTTTGGCAAATTATGTAACGTTCGTATTCTAGGTTGCCGCTTGGTTTACAGTAAGTCGTCGCAATAATATATTTCTGTTAGAAAAAAGTAAAATTAACTTTTTTTTCGGCTGTTCGGGCCTTTCTTAGAGCATTTTTTCTTTTGTGGAATTTCTTTTAATTAAGGAACGATCTTCGTTCTTTTAATAGCTTTTATTTATTTCGGTTAAAGTATTTAACGTTCGATCTATCCTTTTTAAGCTTCTTTAAAGTAATATTCTTTTTTTTAAGTCCTATCCTTATTTTTGCTTTTTTAAAACTTACTGGCGAAACTTCGATCATCTCTTTTTCTATTAAACCCTTTTTTCTTCAAGTACCTATTAAAGGTACGTCTATCTGCAATAATGGCCTTGTTAATATAATTCTAGAAAGGCCTTATTTTAAGTACTCTATATATTTCGTGTTTAACTTATAACTTTGAGTTATCGTAATAAAAGTCAAATAAGGCGTTTTCCGGCAAATAAAAAGTTACTATAAGGCGATTAAATTCCGTTATATACTTAGCTGTTAATTTTATTTATTGCAAAAAATGCGACTTTTTAGCGGCATTTTATTACTTATCTAGGTTTTTAAACAAAGTCCGTATTTGTTCCTCTAAATATTCGTAATGATTAAAAATGTAATAAATAAAATCGGATAATTCGTTAGGGTAATTTTCGAAATAATCTTTTATAACTAATTATAATCATTAAAAAACCTTTTTTGCAAGTAGCTAAAAAATAACTAATACCTTTTAATATGTTTCTCTTAAAAAGCTTTCGAAAAACTTAAGGTAAAATCTAGCCTTAACTAAAAATCTTTATATATCTATAATACCGTTTTAAGATTTTAAAAAGGTTAGTTTATAAGCCTTAATCTTTAATATCCCATAATAATTAAAAGGTAAAATGATATTTTCGCGGGATTAATTCGCGCCAAATAAATGCAATATTGAAAATCCTTACTGTCGAGCAAGTTTAGCATTTTCCCTTTTTACCGCTTAAAGTTTAATCATTAAAATACGCAACTTGTCGTTAATCGTAAGTTCTTTTTCCTTACTTTTCGAGTTATCGGATTCCTTTTTTTTCTTTTCCGGTTCGTTTTTCTAAACCTTAATAGTTTTCTTAAACGCCGGGAACGGTTATTACTACAAAAGAAAAACTCCTGCTTAAAACCGAATAATATAAGAGACTCTATTATCGATTAAAAAAAGACCATTTTTAATATAAGGTAAGAGGTTTTAATTTAAATATTAATGCTTTACCAGCTGGTAACGGCGATCGAGTATGTTGTTTATCTTTTAAACGCCGTTTTGTAATATCGTTTTTACTAAGTTTAAGAAAGCTTATATTTAATTAAGCTTTAAACTTATAACGAACCTGTTATACGACCATCTGGAAGTATAAGCAGTATCTGAAATGGGTTCTTGATTTGCAGGTAATAATAGGCCGAGGAATGATTTAGTAATTTGTTCGTTGAAGAGATTTGCGGATTTTTTTCTTAATCGAAGAACGTTGCCTTTAAATGAAGATTTAGATTGATAGCTAAAGACCGAAATTAAGTAAGTGTTATTTATAAGGAAATAAAAAAGTTTTATAAATTCTTTTCCTTTAATATAACCTCCGTTTATTTTTTATAGTATTTTTACAATGTCTTTGTGGTATTTCTGTAGTATTTTTGTAGTGTTTTTGTGAGTTCCGTAAAAACTATTTTTGGTACCGAAATTTACCCGACCCAAGGTTATTCCTCTTTTTGGTTTTCCGCAGATAACGGAAGATCTTAATCCGTAATATTATTTCTTTTTTTTTAAGATTTTTATCTTTAAAGATAAAATAGGTACGTCTTATCCGTTTTTCGTTTTTCTTGACCTGTAGTTTTTAATTTACCGTTATAGTAGGTCCATTACGAAAATGCGTTAAATCTTTTACTAAAAGTCGAAAAGATTTATTTTTTTCCATTTCACATTTCGGATATTTAGTTATACTTTATAAACGTTGCGTGGATTTAAAACTGAAATGTAAGAAAATTAAACATCGAAAAGGTGCTAATATTCTTACTAGTTTAATGTACCTTGTAAGGTTATTAACATTTCTTTAAAGTCGTTATAAAATATCCGGTCCGAAAAAGCGCGGATTAATCGTAAAAAAAGATCCGCTAAGGAAGTACTGTTGAACCTGCAACAATTGCAAATAAAAACTATAGCTAAATCAATTAGGTTAAGCCGTTAATAAGACTTTTTATAACGTCGGGGTATAAAATTAATTCGTTGCAGGTTTCGTCTCGTACACGGATTAAAAGAATAAAAAAGATTAAATAAAGAATGGAAAAAAATGGAATAACGTCGTATAGAAACAGAATAAGCGTAATTTGCTTTAAAAATAAACGTTATAACGGAAACTTTTATTTCTTGCGATTAAAACGGCCCAGGATTAAACCTAAATATCGGGCCGTTATCGTCTACGACCTTAGCCGTATTAAAGTCGATCGGTTAGGATTTTACCGGTGAAACGTTTTAACTAAGTTCTTTACGTTCGTTAAATGCTTAAAAGACTTTTAAGTATTTTTTTCGTATAAGTAGTTTTTTCATTTGATTAAATATTAAACCTTATTTTTAATTACCCTGAAATTCAGTATTTTTTTAATTTTGTATTTATCGTTCTTTTTTTCTATTTTCGCATTGGTTTTTAATAGAACGCTTTCAGGTACGGGTTTAAGTAAAGAAATATGAAAAATAAGCTGTATTTTTATCTTTTTAGAGGACGATATTCGGTAGTTGATTTTGGAAATAATTTAATCGATTTTAAACGCATTAAGCTTTTTAAAGTCGAACGTGTTATCAAGTTTTTTTATTTTAATTTAAGAACTGTCTGAAGTTACGTTTGGTTTTACCGTAATAAATAAACTTTATTTTCTTTCGATAAAATTAATTTCTTTTTAATTTTTTTAATTATAATATTAAGTTATTCTTTGTTGGAAAAACCCTAATTTATTTTGTAGGCAGATTTATATTATTTGGATTTCATTTGTTACCGTTTTTGTTTGAGGAATTTTCGCGCTTAATTTTAAAGTTTCGTTTAGTAGCTATTTTGGCCGTTAAGATTTTGGTTGGTAACTATATACCGCTGTATAGGGAAAGATATTTATATTTCCGTTAACAGATATATTATAGGTTATTTAGGTTAATGGAAAAAGATTAACTTAATTATTTTACTGTTAATTGATAAAAGTTCTTAAATATTACTTTAAACGTTTTGTTAATTTATTTGTTTGTAAGTAGTATGCTATACAAAATTTAAATTTGACGCTTATTTGCTTAAAAAAAGCTGGTATTAAATTTTAATATAAAAGGTTTGTTTTTATTTAAGATGGCTTTTTCTGGTATTTTATATTTGTCGAAATAATATCGCATAAAGACGTAAGTTTATTATTTTGCCGTTGCGTTTTTTTTAAAAGATAAAAAATATTTATACTCATTAAGTCTGTTAACGATTACTTATATTTTATTATACTAAATTTTAATAACGGAATTTTTGAATTGGGATAAACCGCTAATAAAATTCTAAATAATGGTATTTTAATGTTTTTTTTTTAGAATATTGGTAGTTTATAAAGGTTTATAAGGCTTATAATGAGCTGTTTTTGCCTTATTATAAATATTATAATACTTGATTACTTATTTAACAATTCGTCGAAGCTTTGGAAAGTTGTATTTTTCTTGTAACCATTTAATAGTTTTAAAATGCTTTAATATCCGTATAACGGATTTTCGTAAAATTCTTTTAGTAAATTACTTTTGTTAATTTCGAAAGATGTAAACTTTGCTGCGGTATAATAGTTGGCTTTTAAGTTATTTCTTTAATTATTATACCTTTTTTGTTTTTGTTTATTATAAGAATTTCGGAATTTCGTTAAAAGTTTTGAAATAAATTATTTTAATATTTTACATACCGGAAAATACCGGTCTTAGTTTGTTGCTATATTTGCATTCGACGATTCGAGACCTTAAAACCGGAAAAGTTCTTTTTTAATTCAAAATATTTATTTTGATTTATTTGTTTTTAGTATAGTAAATTAAAAAATTATATTTGGATAAGAAAATTATTAAAATTTCGTAACGTTTATTTAATCCTTAAATCGTTATAAACTGGATAAAGTTGTTATAATTCAACTAAATATCGAAAGCTTTTTAATTCCGTTAAAAAAGCTTCCTATTTTTTAAAAACGATAATAATCGTTAGCAGCTTTTTATCGTAAATCTTGTCTCGGAATTCTGCGTTTCGAAAGGTTTTAAAATAATAGGTTATTAGGTATTATTTCTTATTATTTATTTGTTATTCCAAAACTGCGTTTAGGCTATAATTTAAGGCGGTAATTTTTAGGCGTTTTTTTTTTCTGTCGGCGTTGGGTAATTTTATTATTGGCGTTTTGGTAATTTCGTTTTTAAGTAGCTGAAAAACTTCTTTAGCTTTTTTTAGAAGTTCGAATTCTTTTCCGATAACGTACCACACCACCGAACGGCTCACACCACCGAACGGCTCATTTCTTTACGCATTCCAATTGCCTAACTTTATTTCTTTATCATTTAACATTAACAAAATGGAACGATTTAAATAAATAGCGAAAATGAACCTAGCTGCTTAGTGTAACGAACCTGTTATACACCCAACTGGAGGTATGAGCAGTATCCGAAATAGGGTCTTAATTTGCAGGTAACAATAGTGCGAGGAATGATTCAGGTGGTCTGTTCGTTAAAGAGATTTAAGAACTTTTCATTCAACTGAATGCTTAGATTGATAGCTAAAGAGAGAAACTAAGTAGGTGCTATTTACATAAGGGTCCTGACTATTATATACCCCTTTGATAAGAATAAGTATGCCTGTGATCTTTTGGCTTTACCAGATCACCTAGGTCCTTTGATCTGGATAATCTGTTAAATCAGACAGATCACGTAATTACGTAACCTGTTAAGAACCTACCCGCTATTAAAGCTTCCTTTAATACGAACAATTAAGTGGATCGTAATATCATTTTCCTCCTTTTAGGATCTTTGTCCCAAAGATAAAAATATAAACGTCTCCCCATTTCCAATTGAAACCGTTTTTCTTAACTGCCAGCTTACCATGGCGGGTCGTATAGAAAAACAAGTGCGTAAGGTACGTGCGAACCAGCGTCAATCCCGCGACAGCCGTTCGGACTTCATCCGTACCTACGGTTTTAAGGTTTTGCCCTGTTCTAGTTGCTTGCTATTTGGAGAGGAACAATGTTTTATGATAAAGGGTTCGTTGAACTGCTACCACTGCATTCGCCGTCAGCGTTACTGCGACGGAAACGCTGTTGTTATATCTTCCTTGGAAAACATCGGGTCGGAACGTAATCGTCTTCAGGAAAAACGTCGTATTACTAAGAATAAACTCGTAAAGTTACAACGGAAATTTCAAGAAAAAATATCGAAAAGGATAAACAAGCTGCAGCGGCTACGCCGTCAAAAAGACATTTTAAGGAAGAAAGCGCTTGAAATATTGAAAAAAAATCACAAACTGGATCAGTTGAAAAAAAAAAAAAAGGATGGAAAAAAAGCAACAGCGCATAAAGGAAAAGCAAGCACGGCTTGCTTCGAAAATCAACGCCAACATGGAAACGTTTGCTTCCTTCGACTAAAGCGCCGAGGGTTTAAGTTTAAGGGTTAAACCGTTATCGCCTGCGACCTTGGCCGCGTTGGAAACGGTCGGTCAGGATTTTGTCGGTAAAACGTCTCAACCAGGTCCTTCGTATTCGTTAGGTGCTTAAAGGGCTCCCAAATGTTATCCTTAGGTAGGTAATCCTTCCATTTAACTAGGTACTGGATTTTGTCTTTAACCATTCTTAAATCCAGTATTCTTTCGACTTCGTACTTATCGGTATTTCCCTCGATTTCCAAGTTTATCTCCAGCGGGATATTATTAAGTGCTAGTTCTAACAGGGAAATATGGAAAACAAGGTATATCTTTATTATCCTAAGTAGCGATAATCGATAATTGGTCCTGGAAATAACCTTATTAATCTTAAACGGACCGAATTTCCTAAAATCGAGCTTATCACTAGGTCTCTTGGTTTTGATTTATAAAATATTCAAGGTTGCGTTTTGTTTTTAACGTAATAAGTAAACCTTATCTCCTTTTAATAAAATTGGTCCCTTAATTCTTTTTTTGTTGTAATACTAAGCCATACGTTGTTAAAGAAATTGCAGCTTAGCCCTAAGGCGAACTTGGATGGTTTTGATTTTAAACATCATAGTTTCTGCTCTGGGAGTTATTAAGGTAATTTTTGGGGTTTTACTAAATGGTTGCTCTGGTCGTTAAGTCTCTGCGTCTTATCTATATACGGCTATATAGGATAAAATACCTATGTCCTCGTTAACAGATATATTATAAACTACTTGTACCAATGGGAATAGTTTTACCCAGTTATCCTGCTAGTAATTGACATAACTTTTTAGGTATTATTCTAAGGTTTGGTTTAACCGTTCTGTTTGTCCATCAGTTTAAAAGTGATATACTGTAGAAAATTTGAGTTTGGCGCTAATTTGTTTAAAAAAGCTGGTGCTAAATTTGGAAGTGAACAGCTTGTTTCTGTCTGAAATAATCCTTTTTGGGATTTTATGTTTGTCGAAATAATATCTTACGAATACGTAAGCCAATTATTCTGCTATCGTATTTCCTTTAAAGGGTAGAAAGTACCCATACTTGGTAAGTCTGTCGACGACTACCCATACCCCGTCGTATTGGACTCCGGTAACGGGATCTTTGGATAAGGGTAAGCCGGTAATAAAGTCCCAAGCTATAATATTCCATACTTTGTCTGGAATTTCGGTAAGTTACAGCAATCCGTATAGTTTATGGCAAACCGCTTTGGCCTTGTTGCAAACGTTACAGTTTTTAACCACTTGTTCGACGGTTTTTCTAAATTCTGGAAAGTCGTACTTCTTTCGAAATCGCTTAGTTGTCTTAAAAATCCCTTGATATCCATATAATAGGTCTTCGTAAAATTCTTTAACAAATTGTTTTTGTTATTCTCGTAGGACGTAGATTTTTCCATGGTACAGCAGTTAATCCTTAAATCGTCCTTCCAACTGTTTAACTTCTTCCAGTTTATTTAAATCGTAGGAATTTTTAAACTAAGCCAAAAGTTCGGGGGTAAGTTTCTTTAATATTTCACACAACTATAAGGTACCTTCCTTTGTAAATTGTAACATCTATATACGCCGCTTAGGAACCTTAATATCGTAATCTCTTTTTCGGCTTAGGATATCCGCCTAGATGTTTTCCTTACCTTTGATATAATAAATCTTAAAATTAAACTTGGACAGGAAAATTATCCAATTTTTATATCGTTTGTTAAAGTCCTAAGTCGTTATAAAGTAAGTAAGGTTTTTGTAGTTAAAATAAATATCAAAAGGTTCCTTAGTTCCACTAAAGTAAGGTTCCTATTCCTTAAAAGCTATAATAACTGCCAATAACTTTTTGTCGTAAATAAGGTATCGTAACTCTACGTCCTTTAAAACTTTAAAATAATAAACAACTAAATACCATTTTCCATCGTCCTCTTGTTATTCTAGGACTGCTTCTAGGGCTCCGTTTAATGCGTCAGTTTTTAGTCGTTTCTTCTTATTGTAATTGGGCAATTTTATAATAAAGGTATTAATAATCTAATCCTTAAGTATTTGCATTACTTCCTTAACTTCTTTTGGGAACTTAAATTCTTTTCCAGTATACTCTTTAGTAGTAAGGTTCGTCAAGGGTTTGGCGATTTTTCCGAAATCTTTAACTAAGCTGCGTACGTAGCCCGTAAATCCCAAAAATTAACGGACGTCAATAACGGTTGCTTTATCGGGAATCGGCCAACTCTTAACTACCTTTATTTTAAAATCCTAGATCTAAATCTGTCCTAGGGTGATAGTAAAGCCTAAAAAGTCTAGCTTCTGGGTATGCCATACGCTTTTCTCGATATTAACCAACAGGTTTACTTTTTCGAATACCTCTAGTACTTAAGCGACATGTTTCTTATATTCCTCCAAAAATTCAAAATAAATAAGGATATCGTCCAAATAAACGAATACGAACTTATCGAAAAACTTTCGTAAAATCGTTATCAACATATATTAAAAACTGGCAGGGGCATTAGTAAGTCCTTAAGGCATTACCTTGTACTCGTAAAATCCATAAATTGTTCTAAAGGCAATTTTCCACTCTTCGCCCTTAACCATTCGGACCAAATAATAGCCGTCCGGTAAATCCAACGCCGTAAACCATTTGGCTCTACTAATGTTTTCTTTCATGGTATCCATAAAAGTAAAAAGGTATCCATTCTTAATAATAATATCGTTCAACTGTCGGTAGTCGTAAACTTTTCGGTACATAAAGTCTCCATCCTTATCAATTCGGATCTTCCCATCTTTCATTTTCGGTACCATCATAACGGGGTATCCTGCGGGAAATTCAGATTCTTGAATATATCCGCGTTCAAGGTCTCGTTGTAAACTCTTCCACAAGGCCTTGGCCTTCTCTGGATTCATGTAATAAATCTGGTAAAGTTTTGGATAATATCCTTCTTTAATAAAAATCCTATAATCCCATTAGTTATAATCGGGTAATTTTTCCCATATTCGTTCCTTAAACAGCTTTTTAAACCTTCGATACTCAAAGGGGACCTTAGCAGTTAGGTCCATTACTTTGGCTTCTCGGATCAAGTAACAGATTTCTCGAAATTCCTCCTTTAAAAAAACTATAAGGCGATCCCAAAAAAGTTTCTAGGTTTTCCAGTTAATGTAAAAGTTACTAAAACGGAACTACGGCATTCCAAGGATAATATCGTATCCTAAAATATCGGTTACGTTTAACCTAACTTTTTTTAAATATCCCTAAATTTGTACTAAAAGTTCTTCTATTTCCTTAAGAACTCGTCCATTTTTATACTTAAACAAGCTTCCATCGACCGTAAGTAATTTATACGATTTTAGCTTATACTTCCAAAAAATTCGATACTTTTCAACAACTAAAAGTAAAATAAAGTTACCTTCCGCTCCTAAGTCGATTATGGCCTTAAACACCTAGCCGTTATATTAAAGTGGAATCTTAATCTAACTTCGTCGTCCGGTTTTCGCCTTATTTAAGGTCTTAAAAGTTAGGGCTCCTCGATACCTTAGTTTCGAAGGCCTGCATAATTTTTTAACTTGTTAGTTTTATTGGCAAAAAAGCGTCTTTATTTTCGGGCCTTCTTAACAGCATGTTTGGAACATTTATCATCCATGCAAATAAACCATTTTCTTTTGCCAATCTGGCAAGCTAATCTTAAAACTTTCACTTCCGATATTTAAAGGGGTTTTGGTTTTGGGGGTAAAATTTCTAAAGGGTCGACTCCCATATCCAAGATCTCGTACATCATGTATAGTGTAAGGGCGTAACATAAGCATCCTTAGGCAATGGCCTTTCGGCTTTAGGCTGACTCGGGGTAAAGGTAGCAAGATCGGGGGTATTCCGGCCATCTGGGAGTTTCAATGCATCGGCATTCGTCGTCGAATTCGGTAAATATCTCCTCATCCTACCCGGGCCAATAATCATTATCTTCCTTAGCACGGAAATGGATTAGACAGTTGTCGTCGTAACATGCAGAGAAATAAAGTAAGTTATGGTCATGGACTGGTTTCGAATCCGGCGTACCTGAACGAACCGGTTCTTTGTTTTCGGAGGCCTTACTGGCTTCTGTTGGATCGTATATTACCGTATTGGGGCGTAACTAACTATGTTCATCGTATATTTTGCACCGTTGCTTATCCAAATAACAAATGCATCTTAGCCCTATAGCTATTTTGAAGGTTTTTTGTCCGGAATAATATCTGCAGGCTTTAATCGTTCGATTTTGACAAATCGGGCAACGTTCGTACTTTAGGTTGCCATTCTGTTCGTAATATATCGTTGCAATAGTAAATTCTTGCTGAAAAGAAGTGGAACTAACTTCCCTTTTTTTTTCGCCTTCGCTGTCTGATTTTTGTTTAGTCATTTTAACCTTTTTCTGGGGTTAAGGAATCCCTTCTTTCCTGGAATCCCTTTTTGCTAGGGAGCGATATTCGCTTTTATAATGGCTTTTTTTGCCGCAATTAAAACATTTAACGTTCGATTTGTCTTTCCTGGGCTCCTTTAAAGCAACGCTTGCTTCCTTCTGGGATCTGTCCTTAGTTTTATCCCTTTAGAACTTGCTGCTCGAACTTTGGTTATCTTTCTTTTTGTTAAATCTCTTCTTCTCCAAGTACCTTTCGAAGGTACGTCGATTAACAATAATAGTTTTGTTAATGTAATCCTGGAAGGGGCTAGTTTTAGGTATTCTGTATATCTTATCCTTAACTTACGATTTCAAGCCGTTATAAAAAGGATAAAATAAAGCGCTTTCTGGAAGATTAAAAATTGAAGCAAGGCGATTAAACTTAATCGCGTATTCGGCTGCTGATTTGGTTTGCTAAAGGAGATACAACTGTTCGACCGCATATTGCTTTTTATCGGAATCTCTAAACAAAGCTCGCATTTTTTCCTTAAAGTGTTTATAATTACCGAAAACATAATTGGTTAAGTCGGAAAACTGGTTAAGGTAATTCATAAGGTAATTATTTATAATGGATTTAAACCATAAGAAAACTTTTCCAGCAAGCAGCTGAAAAATAACCATTACCTTCTGGTAGTTTTCCGTCAGAAAACTTTTATAAAATTTGAGGTAAAGTTTAGCCTGGACCAGGAATCTTTCTACATTTATGGTTCCATCATAGGGCTTTAAAGAAGTTAGTTTATAGCCTTTAACTTCCGGCATTCCATAATAGCTGGGAAAGGGAACTGTGCCTTCGCAAGTCTTATTCGTTCCGAACAAAGGGAATGTCGAAGTCCTTTTTTTAGTTCGCAACTATCGGGCAAGCCTGGCATTTTCTTGTCGTAATACGTAAAGTTCTGTTGCCAAGATATCTAGTTTTTCGTCGACGGTGGGCTCTCCTTCTTTACCCTTTTGTTCTTTTGGCCGTTCTTCCTTTCCTTCCTTAGCTTCTGGATCCTGGATTTCAATAGTTTCCTTCGTTGGAAAAAACTGTTGCTGGGGTTGAAAGAAAAAAGGTTTTCTTTAAGATCGGGTGGAAGGGGATGCCATACTGTCGATTAAGGAGAAAATTTCTTCGATAGGTAGTAAATCGTCTAATCTGGTTACTAATCCCTTACTGACTAGTAACGGTAATCGAGTATGTTGTCTATCTTCTAAACGTCGTCCTGTGATATCGTTTTTACTGCGTTCAGGAGAGCTTATACCTAACTGGGCCTTGAACCATTCGTCGGCTATTAATTAAAAAGTTATCAAAATGTAACGAACTTATTATATACCCAACTAAAGGTATAAGCAGTATCCGAAATAGGGTTTTGATTTGCAGGTAACAATAATGCGAAAAATGATTTAGGTAATCTGTTCGTTAAAGAGATTTAAGAACTTTTTATTTAACTGAATGCTTAGATTAATAGCTAAAGAAAGAAATTAAGTAGGTGTTATTTACATAAGGGTCCTGACTATTATATACCCCTTTGATAAGAATGAGTGTGCCTGTGATCTCTTGGCTTTACCAGATCACCTAGGTCCTTTGATTTGGATGATCTGTTAGATCAGACAGATTACGTAGTTACGTAACCTGTCAAGGACCCACCCGCTATTGGAGCTTCCTCCAATACGAACAGTTAAGTGGATCGTAACACTTAGGCTAAAAATCGAGAACCGAAATTTAATTATGCGAAGCTTAGTTTTACATATAAAGTTCCCCAAATAACCTTGCGAGCTAGATATTATGGTAGATACGCCAGAACCGATATTGCCTTTAATTCGAGCAAATTGACAGCGACCGAAGAAAAATCTATTGTCGAACGTATCCTCGACCTAGATACGCGAGCGCCTTTTGTCCGGCTTTAGCATGTTGAAGATATGGCCAATATACTGCTGGCCTAGCGCGTTGCAGAACGTGTTAGAGTTAACTAGGCGTCGAGATTTGTTAGGCGGCAAAAAAAACTTTAGACGCCTGTAAATTCGAAGATCGACTATTAACGGGTTTTAGCTGAAAATCCAGAAGCATTTCGCAAATAGTTCGAACTTGTTCCGGTTACAATCGCGAAGTACGGCATTGCAGAAGAAGATATTTACAATTTCGACGAGATTGGATTTTTAATAAAGCTTTTTATAATAACGGATATGGTAGTTACCAATGCCGAAAAACGTAAAAAACTTAAATAAGCGTAATAAAAGAATAAAGAATAGGTTATAGTTATTTAGGTTATTAATACCTAAGGTTGGGTTATGCCGTTATTTGTTATTATGGCGGGGAAAGATTATCTTGGTTCCTGGTACCGCGATAACTTACCGCTAGCAGCCGATTAGAAGATTGCATTAAGTAATAATAACTGGACAACAAATAAATTAGGTTTCGAATGGATTTAGCATTTTGATAAGCAAACTAACTAAAAACGCGCAAAGGCGCGGACGCAGCGGGACCGATACGGCAAAGCCGCGCAAACGACGGAACACAGAACACCCCATTTTCCTTCTTACTCCTCTTTCTTTCCCTTCTTTTCGTCGTCGTCGTAGCCGGTACGGGCGCGCGCCGTAACCGCGCGCAGTTTTATAAAGATAACGGCCTGAAACAGTTAGCAAATATACGGCGTTAGCGCAATAATACCGTAACGGAGATTTATTACGTTAACAGCAAGCTGCTCGACGGCGGTAACGATACGCGTTAATAGCGTAATAACTGCAGGATCGAAAGCCGCGACGGACGCAACCGGGGCACTAACGGAAGCAAGCGCAGGCATAAATACGGCAGAGGGCATAAGCGTAACCGCGGCGACGGAAACGTAAGCCGAAACGGTAAAGGCGCGCTTCGGGACCGAACGGAAAGCACGTAAGGCCGCGTTCTTAGCTATTTCGAACTCGATACAGACCTAGTACGTTAACGGGGCGCTACCGGTACGGCAGCAGCGAATTTATATCCTCGTCGTCGCTTTCGAAGTCGGCGGCCGCCTCGAAAGCCGTTATAACGGCGCGGATGTCGGCGTCCTCGGGCAGCTGCGGAATATTAACAGTAACGTAACGGGGCCGGGGCGATACGTACCGGGACGCAGCCGTAACGTAAACGCGCGCAATTATAACATACATTACCGGAGCATAAATAAAAGTTAACGAATAATACCGGAACGCGGGAAACGCGTAGCAGTAACGGCATTTACCGGCGGGATAGGTATAGCAATAATGGTAATCGCGGATAAAGCGACGTATATAAACGCGGTACCGTAGCGTACGCGGAAAGTTACGTAACTTTTTAACCTATTTTTTTTTTTTTTTTTTTTTTTTTTGCGGCCGGGGCCGCCGTCGCCGCCACCTCGTCGTTTTTTTTAATAACGAGTTAATAACGATACCGATACGGCATTAAGGGACCTTACCGGGACGCCGCCGCCGCGGTAGCCCACGGGGCCGTTATTACCGTTCGAAAAGCCGCCAGAAGGGTCGTTACCAGGAGCAGAAATAACAAGCTTACCGACGGGAACGGAAACGACTTCGGCAGATATTATAAAGTAACGTTAACGATACGGGACCGTAGCGGGTACGTAACGGGATTTATTGGTTAATAAATTAATTGGTTAATTAGTTATTGGTAAGTTAAAAAAAGGTTACGGACGGTTAAGGACGGTTATGTAATAAAGCCGGTACGTAAAAGTAACGGGTACGATTTACCAAAAAATCGGAATATAAGTTAAAAAAGGTTAAAAACTGTTAACAAAGGACGGAATATATTAAGGCGGAAACGCGGCGGCGTAATTAAGGCAATATCGGTTATCTCTATACGGCTTTACCGGAACGGCATCGTTACCGCAAGGCGATAAAGGAGCTTTAAAGGGCCACTGGCGAAGCATACCGTACCAGCACCGCCGTAACGAAACCTACCGCACCGATACTGCTATTATACCGGATAGAAAAATACTTATAATATCGCTAAATTATTAAAAGAAAAAGGGAAAAGAAATTAATAACAATAACGGTAACTTTTATATTTAAAAAACCTATTTATTCTTAAATGCTTTTAAGGCAAAAAAACTTCCTGAAACGCAAAAAATATACCGAAAAGCTTTAAGCTTTTCGTCGAAAAAGCTAAAAATAATAAAACGTAAAGGCTTTCCCCGGGCCTTTTCCGGGCTGATAACGTTAAAGTATTGTACCCGCCGTAATAACGCTTTAAGGAATTACATAAAAATAAAAGCCTTTTACTGTTTCTTACCTAGTTTTACTTTAACCTACCCCGAAAATAACAAAGGCATTTATAAGGTTCCGAAGCGATATCGTAACGCTTTTAAAAAACTAACAAAATCGTTTTCTTTTTCTTACCGCGGTACGGTACCGTACCAGAATAACCAAGTTAATCAAAAAAGTAAACTTTTGACGACGGGACGGTAAAAAACGTATCGATAGCGCTCTTATAACGTAACGTAACCGCAACGTACGGGTTTTTACCTTAAGCTCTCCTTTAGTTTTACCGTGCGAAATATATATATACACAGTAAAAGTACCGCATGCCCTAGGGGCGATACGGCGTATAAATAATAATAATAATAATAATAGCATTTTGATAAGCATATTCAAACGCGTACGAAAGGTTCGAAACGTTTTCTTATCCTCGACGGCCATAAAAGCCACCATTCGATAGAATTCGAAAAATATTGCGCCAACAACAACATTATTACGCTTTGTATGCCCGCGTATTTTCCTATCGGTTTTAATTTTTTAATATATTTTGTTTGTTTATTTTAAAATGCGGTTATTTGCGGTACATCGAAAACTTAATGCGACGTTATTATACTTACATTATCAAAAAAGATTTTTTTCGCCGGCTTTTACGACGCGTTCCAAGCTGATATAACGTTCGATAACATCAAATCTGGATTTGCGAAAGTTGGTTTTGTTCTATTCGATCCTAATAACGTTTTTTCCGAATTGGAGGTACCTTTAGTTGTACCTACTGAAATGGTGCAGGGTGCCGGGCCAAGGGGCATGGCTTGACTAATCAGTTAGTCAGCTCTACATGCGTATTTCTAGGAGCTCTTTTATCGGGCGCAACCCCGAGACCTGTTTATCACCTTTGTTTTCACCGATCGATCATCGTTCAAATATACACATCTTTATTCTAGAATCTGATTTAACTCGGACTCCAAATACAGTGTTTTTGTTTTGCCTTTATTACCGCTGCACTCGGCTATTCTATCGTAACCCGCCTATTAAAAATGCTTTAATCGGAACTAAGTTTCCCCGTCCCAATTTAAGTGGCTACCAAGGAAAGGATACTAGCTTTTGTTAGCTGCCGACGGACCTTAATTTCCGATTAACAAATCGGAAAAAACGGAAAAAACGAAGTTTTAATCAGATGCATTTGGATTCGAATACGATTACGATTACGATAATAGCTACGGATACGATAACTTAAGCAGTATGTAATTAACGACCGCGACTATAACAAAAACGTAACCCTTTATACGATTAATAAAAGAAAGTTGTTAAATTAAGGCCTTATTACAAAAACAGCTTTATTCGGACGACGGTAAAGAAATACGAACGCGCATAAGCGACCGGTTTTGAAACATAAACTAATTACCTAAGTTCTGGACCGATTACGCAATTCAGAATATTATACGTATTAACAGGAAAATTACGTAACAAGATAAATTATAAAATTTGATTAATAAGGGCTAAAAAAGCTAAGACTGCGTCGCTGGCAACGTAGCTATTAAGATTTGGACTAATTAAAATAAGTGCAGCGACGATAAGATTAACGATATGGACAAAATAGCGAATACGAACAGAAAAAGGAATAAGGCTATAAAGTTATTCATTTTATATGCGAAAGGAAAATACCGAAAAAGAAATAACGTCCTTTAATATAATACAGGAATTAGGAAAAAAACGTTACAAAACATATTTTAAACCTTCTTAACGTTAATCGGACAACATCTAATCTAGTTATTATTAGGCGGTATTATTTAAGATTTACTTTTTCTATTAAGCTTAAATATTATAACGTTTAAATTAGCAATAAAGGTATTAATTAACAAATTAAAAAAGGTGCGATCAGATAACCAGCGACGTAACGATAATTAAAATAAGGTTATTCGGACGGATAATAAAAGGAAAAGGTCGTTTGCTTTTTAAATCCGAAAAAAAGGGAAAATATACCCAAAACAATTATCGCGGATAGTTATCTACCTTATGCCTAAACATACTCCCGTTAAAACAACATTTCAAAACCCAAGTAATTTAAGGACTGGTAGTACTAATTAATTTAAAATAAACTTTAACAGGTTTTCCAAAGGCCCATCGAAACTTTCTAAAATTATTACTTAAATTTATTCACATTACGGATTACTACCAGCACCGAACTTCCCTAACCTTACGAAAGGTTAAAACCCCCCAGATACGACCGTTTAATACCGATCGACAAAGAACCCTTACAACAGTAAACCTAACGAAACTGAACCCCAGAATACTAGCAATCCGATTGGATCCCCAAAACTAACCAAGAATACGATTACCCAAACGAACCCAGGAATCGTTATCAACCTACCGCAAAAACGAAAGCTTATATCAGCCTAAAACTCAAAGTTATTTACAAAACTAAAAATACCTATACCGAACATTATACCCCTTAAACCTATTAATCAATCTAAATACGATTTCCCTGCTAACATCATAAATAAGCTTTCGTTTTTCATAATCCTTCCGGATTTATCGGCCTTTCCGAACCTTCGCTTTTTAGGAATTAAAATTACCGACTGGCTTAAAAAGGTTAATAAATTATTCACGAAATATAAATTTAAAAAATCTGAGATGATCGCCGAGTTACCTTACTAAACTAACAGCCCCTTTATGAAAAACCGGGTCAAAGCTGTACTTAATAATGTAACCTAATAAGACGAAACGTCTAAACGTATTTTAAAAACCTTTAAGCTATAAAACCTAAAGCAGATTCGGACCGCCAAAAATCGATTAAGGACTTTAACGAAACAAGCTTAACATAATATCCCTAATCACGTTTATAAATATTATCTAAAATATGTTACTAAGGTAAAAAACATCCTGGAAAAAGCTAAGCAAAAAGGTAAAATAGTTATTAAGAACGAATATATTAAAAGCTTACTGGAAAAGCTATCCGCTAACTATCTCGAAAAAATTCTTAACAATTCGTCCATAAAGCTAAAAAACCTGTACGTAACCAGCTACGACAATACTTCGATATTAATCAAAGACTGGGCCTTAAATAAGGCAAAACTCCTTAAACATAAAGGACGTAGGCGATAGTAAGGAGGTATCCGCTTCGACATTAATCAAGAAAAAAAAAAGCAGTTTAACCCGACTTAACAACTTAAGCAATAACGACCAGGAAGCCCTTAGCCGCAACCGAAACCATTTAACCGTACTAATCAGGTGTTAGAAATTACGAATACGCTACAGGACTTAAAGATCGCATAGGCCTAACAAATCCAGAACTTAAAGGCTTTTAAAAAAAAGATACGCAACCGAAAAACAGCCCGGACATTACAATATTACGCACCGCCAGGATAAAAGGCACCTTAGGCATACAACTATGGTGCCGATCTATCGATCAATGCAGTTAATCTCCAGGCGGATAATTATATTCGACTAAATCTTTACCGTAAACGAGGTAGATACCGAGGTCGAAAAGGTTACCGTAGAGGTTATTAAGGTTAAAGTGGACGCCTTGGCAACCTTAATCAAGGTACCTGTTAATTCTGCCTAAAGCCAGGATATATTATACAAAAATACCGTTTGTTTTTCAACATGGAAACTACAGGACTGGTTTTACTCGCCGACGATGGATATACTATTTTCCTTAGATCCCCGGAAGACAAAGCAACGTTAGGCATGATTTAATTCCCTTAGGTCCTTAAGAGCTAGGCGATCGAACAGCAGATCCCAATTTGGAAAAAGATCTTAAAATGGATCCATGGTTCGCCAGCTTTCCTTGCCCGACTTAAGGAAAAAATGCGGTACTTTGATCGGCGAGACGATATCTTTAGGGGAGTAAACAATCAATCAACTAGCCTTAACCCGGATACCAATAATCCAGCTAAACCTTAAAAGCATATTACGATCTTAAAGCCAAATCGATAAAAGCCCGACACTAATCAGAATAGGGTGACCGAGATTAACATGACCCATTTCGTCGACCATGATGGAAAGCCATTTTATAAAAAGGTACCGTTACGTAAATGGCTATAAAGTAACCCTATCGAGAGTAAAGGCACCCGGCATTTGGAGGAAATCAAAGCCCTAGAGATCGACGACTCTGATCAGCCGACTGTGCTTACTAGCGTCATGATAGCCAAACGTTCCAGGGATAACGAAGACGAATTTGAAGGCATAAAAAGGAATAAGACCAAGTACGAGATTGATGACGACGAATTAATGTACGAGGGACTTACGTTCCATAATATGGAAGTCGGCGTTCAGACAGATAATATCCCTTAAACAAATGCTAATACCTTATAGGCAAACGATAGAACTTAAACGGATAATACCTTTACCTATAAAGGCCTAATCGCTAAGCATGTAATCAAATTCTGGGAAAAAAAAATCCGGGAAAACTCTAAGAGGAAGTTTGAGATTACTTAATCCGAATTAATCGAGGTTTGCCTAGATTTCGGAAAGGCTTTTAAGAATTTTATGGCCGCTAAAACTTTGGAAGCATTTAATCGCAAGAACAAAGAAACGATTAAAATAACCGAGGTTAAAGTGCAAGGATTAAAAGTTTTAAAAGTAAAAAAACCTGTTAAAATCTTTACCATAAATATCGGTTACAAACTAAAAAGCCAAAAGGAAGCCAAAGTTCTGTCGATCCAGTAATGCAGTCCAACTGAATATATTACCCCCTTGTTTAGACTGGCAGTCAAAGTAGGCCACGGAGGCGGCGAGGATCTGATCAATGGAATTATCGACATTGGAGCAGAATCGAGCGTTATAGTTGCGTCGTACGTCAAGCAATATGGACTGGCCATGCGATAGACCCGCGTATCGTTCTTGGGCTTTAATTTTTAGAAAAGGACTTTATTCGAAGGCATTGTCGAGGTTCCCGTTTGGCTAGCTGGCCGATTAATTACCATTTTATTGTTTGTCGTCAGTGACTATTACGTTGCGTAGCCATTAATCCTGGGACTTAACTTTATGGCCAAATCGAAGATAACGTTTAATATAGACTTGGACGTGATGGAAGGAACCTTAAAGTTTGGCCCGTCGAAGATCATTATCCTTTTGGTTTTTGCAAAACGTGTTACGCGTAGTATTTGTATTAACGAAGAGCTAGAAAAAGAGCAGCCGGTAGATTAATAGGCCGCTTTACTGGCAAAAGCAGGCCTATAAGCGAAGGAACAAAAGAGCAAGTTACAGGCCTTTATATCTTTTCGATCAGTAATATCTGCGTTGATTAGGACGCGAGAACTATTTAGGAAGCTATTGGTGACAAGTTGGAACCCGGAGATAAGATCTTAGGCCAGTTTAACGATAAAGAACTGGCATATGCTTTATATGGAATATTATGGGATAAGATGTAACAAAAGATTAATAATGATCGGACCGTCCAGATTAATACGATGTATAAACCTAAGTGGAAAAAGGTAATCCCTGTTAATGATGTACCCTTTAATGGATTAATACCACCTGGAAACCCGAATTGAAAAGCTAAGAAATTCGAAAAAGCTTAGCAAGTTATTAATTAAGATAAAGAAAAGCCCGATAAGCCTGGTATACCTTTAGCTACTTTATTCCTTAAGTTTATTATTATGCCCCGAAAAACCTAACTTATTAAGGAACGCGCCGACGAAGTTCTTAATTAGTTAGGAGATAAGTTTACCCCCGAAAAGAAAGCCTTTTTTAAGGAGATGTTTTTTCGCAGAAAAGCTGCTTTAGCTTAGGATTAAAAAGAATATGGCAGAATTAAATCAAGTATCGTACCAAATTATGAAATTTAAACGATCCCTTATAAGGCGTGGCAAGCCAAGGGCATAACAGTGCCGGCGAGCATCAAGGATAAGCTGATCGAAGTATTGCGAGTACGTATCTAATAAGGTATTTTCGAATAGTTCCATGCTACATATAAAAATGCTTAATTCCTAATCGAAAAAAAGGATAGTAGGCTTCGATTAATTAATTCTGCAACCAAACTAAATACCGTTATTTTGCGAAATACCTTTATGCCGGATAACTGCAACGAATTCTCCGCGGATTTTGTTATGTACTTCTTAATTACCTTAATGGACTTTTTTTTAAGTTACGATCAGGTTACTTTAGCTTTAACCAGCAAAGATTTTACCATTTTCGCGATACCGTTAAAACTTTTAAGATATACCATTATACCTTAAAGGTTTACTAATTCTATAACTTATTTTTGCCGTATGGTTAGGAAGATTCTGGATAATCTAATGCCCGATATCGCCCGGCCATTTGTCGATAACGTTGGGGTCAAAGGCCTAAAGATAAGATATAACGATAAGGAAATCTTTCCAGGAATTCGGCGATTCGTTTTTGAGCATATCGTCAACATAGATAAGACCCTTTTTAATTACGAGCTTGCTGGTACGACGATTAGTATGAAAAAGTCTTAATAGTATTAAGAAATAACTGTTATAGTCGGATTTATCTGCGGAACGAATGGGCGGCGACCAGATACAGCTAAGATAAAGAAAATCCTAAAGATTTAGCCATACAAGAACGTTTCGGAAGTTAGAACTTTCCTAAATATTATCGTTTATTATCGAATATTTATTACGTATTTCGCTATTAAGATAGAACCTTTTATACGCCTGCTTCGAAAAAATTAACCTTTTATTTAGGGCCTTAATTAAAACTATGCAATAAAAAGTATTAAGAAAGCGATTATTATTGCCCCGACTTTGATTATTTTAAATTATAGCTTTAATGCCGGAAAAATTATTGTAAAAATAAACGCGAATAAAAAAGGTTTTGGAGGTACTTTCGGTTAATTAATTAATGGAATAAAATATCCCGCGCGCTTTGAAAGTAATACTTAAAAAGGCGCTGAACTAAATTACGACGCTGGCAAACTGGAATATCGAGTTGTTTTTAAAATTTTAAGGAGATTCCGGAATTATATTTATAAAATCCGATTCGTACTGGAAACTAACGCTAAGGTATTGGTAGCTTAAATTAATAATTCCTTAAGCTTTTTACCTAGTACTATAATTATTCGTTGGATCGTTTAAATAAAGATATTCGATTTCGAGATTAAATATATCCCCGGCAAAAAAAATATAATAACGGACGGCCTGTTCCGAAAGTTACCTAAAACCTTTAACGCGTTAGACGATTAATGGGAAAAAGAAGTCAATAACTTTATTAATGTCCAGCTTAATATTATTCGGCTTAATCTTATTTTAATTAGCATAGCCTTTATACTTACTGATACGGATCGGCGACAAGGACCTTTTATTAAAAATTAGTTTAAGGAGTCGTAAAAGTACGTTAGGTTCTTAACGATACTGGATTTCCTTAATCGGTTCGATAATACTTTAAGGAAGAAAAGAAATGCTTTTAAATCCGAAGCGTTAAATTATTTCGTTTAGGACGGTATTTTTTGGCGTAAGGCAAATAAAAAGTACGGCAGCCGGCGAGTGGTTGATACCGAGCAAAAACGATTTACGGTGATTAGGTAAGGTTATAAGGATTATGGCTATAAGGGGCGAAATTCGACCTATCGTCGTATAGCAGCTATATATTATTGGCGTGGCATATTTGGCCATGTTCGGGAAGCAATGCTTGCGTATGTTAAGTGCCAAAAAGCAGCCGATCGACGCTTTGAAAAAGGCCATAAATTTTCGCAGCCGATTAACATAGCTGTTATTTAGGTAATCGATGTTCAGTTTATGCCCAATAACGATGGTTGCAAAGTTACGGTCGAAGCTAAATGCGAATTATCCGATTATCTGGAAGCTAGAGCCCTGCGATTAGTTACGTTAGCAGCGATTAAGAAGTTTTTGGATAAGTACGTCTTTTATCGATATGGTATCCCGATTAAGATCAAGATTGACGGAGGCTTAAAAAACAAAGGCGAAGTTATTAAAGCCTGTAACGCATTAAGGATTAAGAGGAAAATTGGTACCGCGTATGCAGCCTAGCGATAAGGCCTGGTCGAAAAAGGACACGTCCCGATCGCTAAAGCCTTAATGAAAGCGACGAATGGGATTGGCAAAAGATAGGTCAAACTTTTGCCTAAGATGGTCTTCGCCGACAATACCATTATGAAAAGTTATGGCCTTAGCCCTTATAAACTGCTGTATGGACAGAAAGCGCTTTTACCGATCGAGATAGTTTTGCCGATATGGAGAATTATAACTTAGAACCCAGATATTCCGAGAGAAAATCTGATTGCGCAAAGAATTCGGCTTCTAAAAAGGAAAGCTGAAAACGTGGCTAAGGTTACCAAGGTAATCGTTAAGTAGCGCCGTAAAGCAGCTAAACTAGCGAATAAAAGGGATAAGAATAAGATAAAAAGTAAACCTTTAGAAATAAACGACCTAGTATTATTGTATAATATGCTATAATATATAAATATATTTAAAAACATAAAGCTGAAATACCGTTAAACTGGCCCGTATTTAATTAATAACATTATTTGTTTAGGTACTTATTATTTAAAGGAAATTAATAAAACGAAGTTATAAGGCATTTTTCTTGTTAATAAATTAAAGTAATTCGTAAAAAATGAAAAAGGATATTAAGAGCCGATTAATTTACAAAAAAACGACTGGACGAAACTATTTGCTAATTAGAACGACGACACGATATTGGACATTTCGGATGTTGCGAATATTAAGTTACCAAAAGATTGGCAGCTTAAAGCTTTAAAACCTATAAAAACAAATATTAAGGTATAAATATTAAGTAGCCGATTTAAAGGTTATGCGGTTATGGACGATAGCGATACGATAGAAACGATACGATTAGGAGAACGGAAAAAATTAACGCGATTAATTGCGAGAAATTAAAGTATTATGGTTTCCTTAAATTCTTATAAGCTTTTTTAAGCTTTTATAAATTCCTTTAAATTCTTTTACCGTTTCGCCTACCGATATCTTATACGATAACCATTATGCTTTACTTATAATTAATATGTCCCGTTGTATTTGCCCGGAACCGAAAATTAATAATATGTTTTTTTACTTTGCTCCGAAGCTAATTCTTATCGTATGTTTTAATAATAAGATAAGTCTTTATACGAATATCCTTTTTAATTTATAGCGATCGTAAAAAGCTAGCTTTAAATGCCTTAAACCGTTCGTTCCGGAAGGTATAATTATGCCCTTCGATAAATCCGATATAGTTATTATAAGTCCCGTTAAAGAAGCCAGGAATTAACCAGTACCTAAAGAATGGGTATATTCCGTATTAATTAAGATGTTCCGATGTTACATGTCGTTTTTTGCAAAGTTCGTAGGGTATTAAGTTAAGTATACCGAATGCTTAAATAAATAAATTAATAACGTATTTGGGATCTTTAGCAAAAGTAGCTATGAAATAACTTAAAGGATTGGCCCGATAAATTTCGACGTATACTGGATAAGCCACCAAGTTTTTTATTAACTGGAGGTACTTGATTATATTGGACTGGGTATTTGCGGCCGCTTAAAAGTTTTTACCTTCGATTTGTTATTATAAGTACCGACCTGTAGCTGGACCACCGATAACGTTGATGGACATAGCCCCGAGCATTTGTACTGATTAGCGGATTTTATTAACGATGTCACGGAAGAGCCCAAGTACTTATTTCGATATGCTTGAAAGTAACGTGGTATATAATACTATTCTTATTCTAAAATTTAGCTACGTTTTGGTTATTATCGAGATAAATGCGGCGAAGACGTAACGCCCCGATGTTAATGAATGGCCCAGGGACCCGATCAATGACCCGAGGATTTGCCCGACGTGCTGGGATTGTCGAAGCCGTTAATGAAGATCTGGCGAATAAACTGCTATTGGGTATCGGCAGGTCAATGGGAACAGGTACAGGCGTCACTGATCGCCGACCACCGACTATCTGTTCAACGACACCAAGGATTGGATTGGGCTTTAGAGGTATCTTAGTTACCTCTGTTAATGGCAGTACATGTCGTATCGGCCAAGGTTTTGGGAGTAGTGGATTATTTATAACCGGTGTTTCTGGTGGTAAAATGTTTTAATTAGGGCTTATATTACGGAATCTGTACTGGAAGGTAGGGGTAAGGTTAAGAATAGGTGCTTAACGATATATTAGGTTTTATAACTTGCGAACATTATCAGGATTATATAAAGGCTTTAAATTCCGAATACTGCTTAAAAGCTTATCGATACGACGGGTTGATGGCCTGGAAAATATGGACGAGTTTGATACCGCTAAAATCCTACGACGATAATTAGAAATTTGGTTCAGCTTATCGATATTTGCCTTAATCCTAGGATCGACAGGCTTCTTGGTACCAGGATTTGAAGGTTTGTTATCTGGACCGGACTTTTTTTTAATGGACGATTCTCTTATAATAGGGATAAGATTACTTAGGTCTGCATTTTCGTAAGAACCCTAAGGATTACGGGGATTTAATAGCTGACGAAAGTTTATGATAGTATTAATCGGTATAATGAAGATAATTGTATATATGTTTGAATATGTATTAGGTTTAAAGGGAAAAGTTGGAGTAATGTTACAGAAAAGATGTAAAAAAAGTGTGGGTGCAAAAAACGAATGTATATATTTGATTAAAGAGAGCGACGACGAGGGCATCTACCTATATAATTTCGGATAAAATTTTTTGGGATTTTCTCGGCGTATACGTTTTATCTGCAAAATTCGGTATATGGGCCCTAGATATACTTAATTAACTGGACGTATAAGTTATTAGCAGATTCTGGCGAATTCCTGCACTTATATAATAACTATACCTTAACGTTTGCAAAGCATTTATACTTATACTAATATATTTATATATATATATTATATATTATCTCTAGCTGTTACTATTATCCCCAAGTTACTTAATACCATACTTAAGCATATTAATTAGTATATCCCTAGTTATTATATCGTAATTTAAAAAACGTACCTTATAAGATAAGGGCGAAAGCTTTAAAAAGTTAAACATTTTAGATTTTAAAAAGCTTGTACGATTAGTTAATATACCCGTATGGGAAAACGATAACATGGTATAATTCCTTAAAAAGATACATAACAATAGTTTTACCCCTTACTTCTTAAGAAAAGTTGCGCCCTAAATTCGTTTTGATCGGCTTATTCCTATATATTTAAAAGATATTGATGGTTAATGTTTATGGAAAAGCATTAACCCGTTATTATATTGGTTAACAGAACCGTAATGTAACGAAATAACTGGATTTTTGTAGTAAATTATTATGATCGTTTAAGATAAAACCTATTTACGTTTTACGAATATTACTGCCTTTATCCAGATAATCGCCCAGGATACACCTTTAAGAATCATCGCCGTCATCCTAGAAGTTAAACGAATAATTTTACATGGTAAGTCCAAACTATTTTTTAGTAAAAGATAGGAAGCGATTAATATTAATAACCCGAAATA
The DNA here is from genome assembly GCA_004155945.1 of Monosporascus sp. mg162. Taxonomy (NCBI): domain Eukaryota; kingdom Fungi; phylum Ascomycota; class Sordariomycetes; order Xylariales; genus Monosporascus; species Monosporascus sp. mg162. The sequence continues at coordinate 80,875 of QJNY01000366.1, forward strand.
TGTATAGTTTATCGCCTAAACCAAAATCCCGACTGTTAAAGGTTTAATAAGGTATTAGATTGGTATATTATACGATCGATCAAAACGTTTATTGCTGATATTCGATATTTATGCCACCGAAAATCGTGCCTAGTTGTTATTCCAGCTATACCGAAAAGCGTGGGGAAAGTTAGGACTTAATAATCCGCCTGCCCGTATGGTAATCGTTAAAATGCTTACCTAAACCAAATATTATACTTACGGGTTATGGATTGCCTATATTTTTTATATTATCTGCCGTAACTTTGCAAAATAAGGAAACTAAATTATAACCGAAACGAAAGGATTTGGCAAGTATCGAATAGAAAACAAAATTTTCGACATAATTAAAGGATTTTTGGGTTTAAAACTAAAAACGGAAGACGTTAAAAAAAACGTGGGAGATTGGCCTGGAAACCCCCCGTTCCCTTTAGCTAAGGAAGATAACGACGAACCAAACTTTAATTAATTTGCCCGACTATTTCATAGTAAACGACGCAAATAAAAATACCGTCCTGATTAATTTTAGCAGTTATTTGCACGACTATCGCTGACATTAATACCCCCTTCCTTATTAATTCAGACTGGCCCTTTAGCACTTAAAGCTATACGACCTGATTTAATACCTACGAAACTACCATTCGAGATAAAGTATAAACCTCGACCGAAGGTTGGTAATTAGCGCGTAATAGTAATGGTACAAGGTTAATATGTTACGCCGTACAAGTAGGTAGGAGATATATTCGAAGATGCTGGGCAAAAATTAGAACCATACTTTTTATAAGGATGGCCAGGCTGGGCTAAGTACAAGTTTCTGATTAGTACAGAAAAACCAAAGGACAGGGCTTAAAAAGAGCAGGAAAGGGCCAAGCAGCGAGAGGATCTAGCCAGACGTCGAGAACGTAGTTTTAAGTTAAAAATAATAGAAAATAAACCGCGTAAGCGTTAATTAAATTAATTAATGGGTTTCATATATGGTTCATAGCGTTAAAAGTTAGTTGCGTTATGTTTTTATTTATTTTTCAAGATGAATTAAGGATAATCTTATCTCGAAAAAGAAAGGTTAAAATGGTACAGGGTACCGGGCTAGGGGGTATGGCTTGACTAATCAGTTAATCAGCTTTATATACGTATTTCTAGGAGCTCTTTTATCGGGCGCAACCCCGAAACCTGTTCATCACCTTTGTTTTTACCGATCGATCATCGTTCAAATACACATATCTCTATTTTAAAGTCTGATTCAACTCGGACCCCAAATACAGTGTTTTTGTTTTGCCTTCATTACCGCTGCACTCGGCTATTCTATCGTGACCCGCCCATCAAAGATGCTCTGATCGGAACTGAGTCTCCCCGTCCCAATTCACTACGCCGACCGTCTTCCTGCTAACCTCCGCAGGTTCCATTTTACCCCCCGTAAAGATTTTTAAAAATATCCGTAAAGCAACAAAATAAGGACGATACTTGCAAAAGAAAATTAGAAATTATCAAGATAGCTCGCTAACAAGAATATTTAAGTCGGTTAATTTTATAACAAAAGGTTATATATTATTATTGTATAAAGTAACTTTTTTTGAGAAAAAAACGTCTAATTGTGCGAAACGATTTATATTTTAACCAAGCGTTGTAAAATTAAACACAAACGTTTTTAAAAAGGAGGAATATTTATTATATAAAAGGAATAAGCTTTTTTGGCCTAAAAAGAAAAGCGTGGTGAAAAAATGTAGCCAATAGCAGCTGGGGGGGGGGGGGGGGGG
>QJNY01000367.1:0-82639 GCA_004155945.1 Monosporascus sp. mg162
ATAATAATAATAATAATAATAATAATAATAATAATAATAATAATAATAATAATAATAATAATAATAATAATAACGTTTTATATAAGCAAGCTAACTATATAAACGAACTGGTCAAATTTTAATACCTCGTAACAACAAATTTAAATAACTTAATAACAATATATCGCATTAATTAAAATTAATCGGATTCTTTTTCGTTAAACGTATTTATAACTTTTATATAAATACGCGCATTATGTCCAGGTTTACCGCAAACGTTATATTTCCGTTTCTTGGTTTTAATTTTCTTATAACGACCCTTTCTAGCTGCTGTTAACTGCATTTTTTTATTACCTTTTTCTTTTTGGGCCAGAAAAGTTTATCCTTTTTGTATAATAAATATTTTTTTTTTTAAAAACGTTTATTTTTAATCCTATAACGTTTGCTTAAGGTATGGTTTATTTCGCGTAATTGGACGTTTTTTTCCCGAAAAAAAGCAACTTTATATAATAATAATATATATCTTTTTGTTGTAAAATTAGCCGATTTAAGTAATCTTATTAACGAGTTACCTTAATAATTTTTAATTTTCTTTTACAAATATCGTCCTTATTTTGTTACTTTACGGATATTTTTAGGGGTTTTTGTAAGGGGTAAAATGGAACCGGCGGAAGTTAACGGGGAGACGGTCGGCGTAGGCATAATTAAAGGAATTTCCAATTCGGAAAAAGCGTTATTGGGATCGAATAAAACAAAACCAGTTTTCGCAAATTTAGATTTAATGTTATTAAACGTTATGGCAGCTTAGAATGCGTCGTAAAAGCCGGCGAGAAAATCTTCCTTAGTAATATAAGTATAATAACGTTACATTAAGTTTTCGATATATTGCGAATAAGCGCGTTTTAAAAATATAAAAATAAGATATATTAAAAGGTTAAAGCCGATGCGAAAAATGCGCGGGCATACAAAACGTAATAATGTTATTGTTACCGTAGTATTTTTCGAATTTTATCGAATAGTGGCTTTCATAGCCGTCGAGGATAAGGAAACGTTTCGAACCTTTCGTACGCGTCCGAATATGTTCATTAAAATGCTGGATTTATTCGAAATTTAATTTATTTGTTATCCAGTTATTATTACGTAATGCGATTTTTTAATCGGCTGCTGGCAATAAGTTATCGTAATATTAAAACCTAAGATAATTTTTCCCTGCTATAATAATAAATGGCGGTATAGTTTAACTTTAAGAATTAATAACTTAAATAATTATAACTTATTTTTTATTACTTTGTTGCGTTTGTTTAGGTTTTCCATATTTTTCGGTATTAGTAATTATTATGCCCGTTGCTATAAAAAGTCCTATTAAAAATCCAGTTTCGTCGAAGTTGTAAATATCCTTTTTTGCGATGCCGTATTTTGCGATTATAGCCCGAATAAGTTCGAATTATTTACGAAACGTTTCTGGATTTTCGTATAAAACCTGTTAATAATCGATTTTCCGATTTAAACGCGTTTAAAGTTTTTTTTGCCGTTTAATAAAGTTCGACGCTTAATTAATTCCAATCCGTTTTGTAACGCGTTGGGTTAGCAGTATATTGGTTATATCTTTAACGTATTAAAGTTGGATAGGAAACGTTCGCGTATTTAGGTTAAGGACCTTTTCGATAATAAATTTCTTTTCGGTCGGCGTTAATTTTCGCGAATTAGGAAAAATATCGCTTCGAACGGGTATGCCGTAATATCGCGTTTTTAAAGTAAATGTAGAAACTTTATATATAGAATTAAGTTTGTTATAACTTAATTTTGGATTTATCTTTTTAGCCTGAACGGTTAAGTTTATTTTGGCTTTTTTTGTAAAATGTTTTATGTTGTAACGTTAAATAATAAGTAATAAAAGTTGGATGGTTGGAAAGTTACGAAATTTGGCCAGCTTGTTTATGTGGCCAGTTTGCTTATGTGGCCAGTTCGCTTATGTGAAACGTTAATAATAATAACGTACCACACAAGCGAGCTGTACACACAAGCGAGCTGTACACTTTTTTGGCACTTCCAACAATACACCCAAACAACTCAACCACAACACCTCAAATCAATTCAAATCAATCGAATGCTTCTTTGCTAACCGTATCTACAGCTTTCCAACAAGTGCACGCATTATATCAAGGCTTGTTGCGGACGCCATATTGCCATTCCTTCCCCCAACCCGCCTACGACCGACCAACGCTTAACGCGATCAAATTTAATATTTCCCCTATTTCGTACGACCCAAAGCGGACCGACTAGATAACTATTCTCGACCGAATCCTTAACCCAAATACGAAAGCATATCTTGTCCGGCTTCAATACGTTGAAGATATACGTCGGAGAACGTGTTATAGGATGCGTTGGAAGCGCGTTATGGGTATGTTGGGGGTCCGTGCGGCGCGTTTCGCGGGGCATCTCGCGGGGCGTATGGCAGGACGTGTCGGACTTGATTTTGCAATAACTCGAGACCTACGCAATTACACGATTAAAACAAACGTTTCCCAGAAAGATGAATACTTGTTATATAGGATGAACAAGTTGTTTTAGCCAGCAGAAAGGTCGTGGCAAAGAATTACTGTTAACAGCTGCTAAAGTTGATCGGTTGCGGGCGGGTTAGCAGGAAAGAATGGCAGCATGGCGTCCGTAACAAGCCTTGATATAATGCGTGCACTTATCCAGAAGCTGTAAATACGGTCCGCGAAAAAGAATACGATTGATTTGAATCCATATAACGTGGTGTGGTTAAGTTATTTGGGTATATTGTTGGAAGTGCCAAGAAAATGTACAGCTCGCTTGTGTGTACAGCTCGCTTGTGTGGCACGTTAATAATAATAATAATAATAATAATAATAATAATAATAATAATAATAATAATAATAATAATAATAATAATAATAATAATAATAACGTATTACATAAGCGAGCGAGACATATAAGCGAGCGAGACACTTTTTTAGCTATTCCAACAACACATTTTCAATTGCCCATTTCTTAATAACCACAATATGGAGCGCCTTATAAAAGAAGCGAGAATGAACTTAGCTATTTAGGCTAAAAAAAGAAACCCGAAACTTAGTTACAGAAAGCTTAGTTTTATTTATGAAGTTTCACATTCGACCTTAGGATACCGTTCTAACGGCAGATGCGCCCGAACCGATGTTGCTTTTAATTCGCGGAAATTGACGCCGACCGAAGAAAAATCCATTATCGACCGAATCCTTAACCTAGATACCCGAGCGTTTCCTGTCCGGCTTCAGCACGTTGAAGATATGGCCAATCTACTGCTGGCCCAGTGCGTTGCGGAACGCGTTGGAATCAATTGGGCGTCGAACTTTGTTAGACGGCAAAAAAAGTTCCAGACGCGTTTAAATCGGAAGATCGATTATTAACGGGTCTTATCCGAAAATCCAGAATCATTTCGTAAGTGGTTCGAGCTTGTTCGGGCTATAATCGCAAAATACGGCATCGCAGAAAAGGATATTTACAACTTCGACGAGATTAAATTCTTGATGGGGCTTCTTATAGCAACGGGCATGGTAGTTACCAATGCCGAAAGACGTAAAAAACCTAAACAAACGCAACAAGGGAATAAAAAATGGGTAACAGTTATCCAAACTATTAATTCCTAAGGTTAGGCTATATTGCCATTTGTTATTATAACGGGGAAAAATTATCTTGGGTTTTAATACTGCGATAACCTACTGCCAGCAACCGATTGGAAGATCGCATTAAGTGAAAATGGCTGGATAACAAATAAATTAGGTTTCGAATAGATCTAACATTTTAACAAACATACTCGGACGCGTACGAAAAGTTCCAAACGTTTCTTTATCCTCGACGGCCATGAAAGCTACCATTCGATGGAATTCGAAGAATACTGCGCCAACAATAACATTATTACGCTTTATATGCCCGCGTATTTTTCGCATCGGCTTTAACCTCTTAATATATCTTGTTTTTCTATTTTGAAACGTACTTATTCGCGGTACATCGAAAACCTAATGCGACGCTATCATACCCATATTGCCAAAGAAGATTTCCTCGCCGGCTTTTACGACGCGTTCCAAGCTGCCATAACGTCCGATAATATCAAATCTGGATTCGCGAAAGTTGGTCTTATTTTATTTAATCCCAATAACGTTCTTTCCGAATTAAAGGTTCCTCTAATTATGCCTACGCCGACCGTCTCCCCGCTAACTTCCGCCGGTTCTATTCGTTCCCCGCCCGCGAAAACTCCTAGGAATATCAAGGAAGTAACAAGGCAAGGACGTTATTTGCAAAGAAAAATTGGAAACCAATAAGGTAGCTCGTCCAAATAAAAAATGGCTGATTCGGTTAATCTTTTAACTAAAAGTAACTTATTGCTTTTGTACGAAAATATTTTTCTTCGGGAAAAAGCTGCCTAATTACGCGAAACGAACCACATCTTAAGCAAACGTCGCAAAACTAAAAACAAACGTCTTCAAAAAGGAGGAATACTTAGTATACAAAAAAAACAAGCTCTTCTGGCCCAAAAAGAAAAGGGTGGTAAAAAAATGCAGCCAACAGCAGCGGAAGGGGGTCGTCGTAAAAGGGTTAAGACCAAGGAACGGAAGTATGGCGTCTGCGGCAAGCCTGGGCATAATGCGCGTACTTGTATAAAAGTTGTAAATACGTCTAGCGAAAAAAAATCCGATTGATTTGAATCAATGCGATATATTGTTATTAAGTTATTTGAATTTGTTGTTGCAAGGTGCCAAAAAGTGTCTCGCTCGCTTATGTATCTCGCTCGCTTGTGTGGTACGTTAATAATAATAATAATAATAATAATAATAATAATAATAACAATAATAATAATAATAATAATAATAATAATAATAATATAAGGATTAATTAAAAGCTAGACCGCCGAAGTATTAAAAAAACTTTGAAAAATACTTTCTAGATAAAGTTTTTAAGAAAAACGCTAAAATAAAGATTTATACGTTTTTAAAATGCGGGGTATAAAAGGAAATACCGATTATATAAATTAAATCTAAATTAATTTCCTTAAAATAAGTATTTACGTATAAATTCGATAAAAATAATTAATTAAAGCGTTATAAATTACGCATTTACGTACGTAACGATTTTCGAAAAGCCGATTCGATTATTAATATATATATTTCTACGTTTACAGTTAAATCTTTTAAAATTGTTATAGTTATAACTATTAAAAAAGATTTAAAACCCCGTTAATACGTTATAAAAATAGCGTTTCTAAACGCTTTCCGAGAAAAATAAGCTTTAGTACTTTACGTTTTCTTAAACGGCTTTAAGAAAAGCGGTATATATACGGAAATCGAAAAAGCTTTATATAGGCTTAAAAATTTGCCTTTATTATAATATCGGAAATTTTCTATTACTTTATAAAAATTAAGGTTTATTTTATGCGTAAAGAAACCGTACTTGTTTTATAACGAATAACGTACGGTTATTTTTATGTTTTTCGTTAATAATTTATTACCTTTTTATTACCGAAAATATTAATTTAAAGCCGATTAATTAATTTTTAAAAAAGAATTACGAACTTAAGGATTAAGATAAAATAAATTAGTTTCTCAATATTCGGGTAATTAAAAATAAATACAAAAAATAAATTATTTTAACGTACGATTTTTATATTGAAATGGTGCAGGGTGCCGAGCTAGGGGGCGTGGCTTGGCTGATCAGTTAGTCAGCTCCACATATGTATTTCTAGGAGCTTTTTCCACCGGGCGCAACCCCGAAACCTGTTTATCACCGTTCATCATCAGTTACCTACTCACTATATACACACTTATCTTTATTCTAGAGTCTAGTTTAACACGGACCCAAATACAGTATTTTCGTTTACCTTCATTACCGCTGCACTCGGCTATTTTATCGTAACACCGCTTCCAAAAATGCTTTGATCGGAACTAAGTCTTCCCGTTCCAATTTAAATGGCTGCCAAGGAAAGGATACTGGCTTTTGTTAGCTGCCGACGGACCTCAATCTCCGATTAACAAGTCGAAAAACGGAAAGGACAAGGTTTTAATTAAATATATCTAAATTCGAATACGACTACGATAATAATTACGGATACGATAATTTAAGCAGCATGCAATTAACGACCGTAATTATAACAAAAACGCTACCTTTTATACGATTAAAAAAAAAACTATTAAATTAAGGCCTTATTACGAAAATAACTTTATTCGGACGACGGTAAAGAAATACGAACGCGTACAGGTAACCGGTTTTAAAACATAAATTAATTACCTATATTTTAAACTGATTACATAATTTAAGATATTATACGCATTAATAAAAAAAGTAAGTAACAAGATAAAATATAAGATTTAATTAATAAAGGTTAAAAAAGCCAAAATTACGTTATTAATAACGTGGCTATTAGGCTTTAAATTAATTAAAATAAATGTAATAACGATAAAATTAACGATATAAACAAAATAACGAATACGAATAAAAAAAGGAATAAAGTTATAAAGTTACTTATTTTATATACGAAAAAAAAGTATCGAAAAAAAATAACGTTCTTTAACATAATGCAGGAATTAAAAAAAAAACGCTTTAAGATATATTTTGAACCTTTTTAACGTTAATCGGATAACATTTAATTTGATTATTATTAAGCGGTATTATTTAAGATTTACTTTTTTTGTTAAGTTTAAATATTATAACGTTTAAGTTAATAATGGAAATATTAATTAATAAATTAAAAAAGGTACGATTAAATAACCAGCAACGTAACAATAATTAGGATAAAACGATTCGGACAAATAATAAAAGGAAAAAATTATTTACTTTTTAGGTCCGAAAAAAAAGAAAAGTATACCTAAAATAATTATCGCGGATAATTATTTACTTTATACCTAAATATATTCCGTTTATAGCAACATTTTAAAATCTAAGTAATATAAGGATTAATAGCATTAATTAATTTAAAATAAGCTTTAGTAGGTTTTCTAAAGGCTTATCGAAATTTTTTAAAATTGTTACTTAAATTTATTTATAATACGGATTACTGTTAACACCGAACATTTTTAGCTTTACGAAAAATTAAAATCGTACTTTAAATACGACCGTTTAATATCGATTAACAAAAAATCTTTACGATAGTAAACTTAACGAAACTAAACCCTAAAATATTAACAGTCCGATTAAATCCTTAAAATTAACTAAAAATACGATTACTTAAGTAAATTTTAAAATCGTTATTAATATACCGCAAAAATGTAATATTACATTAACTTAAAATTTAAAGTTATCTACAAAATTGGAAGTATTTATACCGGACGTTATATTTTTGAACCTATTAATTAATTTGATTACGACTTTTCCATTAATATCATAAATAAGCTTTCGTTTTTTATAATTTTTCCGGATTTATTGGCCTTTCCGGACTTTCGTTTTTTAAAAACTAAAGTTATCGATTAGCTTAAAGGAATTAATAGATTATTTACGAAATATAAGTTTAAGAAATTTGAAATAATCGCCGAGTTACCTTATTAAATTAATAATTCCTTTATAAAAAACCGGGTTAAAGCAGTACTTAATAATATAACCCAGTAAAACGAAACGTTTAAACGCATTTTAGAAACCTTTAAGCTGCAAAATTTAAAACAAATTTGGACCGCTAAGAATCGATTAAAAACTTTAACGAAGTAAGCTTAATGCGGTATCCTTAATTATATTTATAAGTATTATCTAAAGCATATTATTAAAGTAAAAAATATCCTGAAAAAAGTTAAGTAAAAAGGCAAAATAATTACTAAAAACGAATATATTAAAAATTTATTAAAAACGTTATTTGTTAATTATTTCGAAATTTCTTTTAACAATTTATCCATAAAGCTGGAAAACTTATATGCAATTAATTACGATAATACTTCGACATTAATTAAAAATTAGGCCTTAAATAAAGCAGGATTCTTTAAATATAAAGAACGTAGGCGATAATAAAAAGATATCCGTTTCGATATTAACTAAAAAAAAAAAAACAGTTTAATCCGATTTAACAGCTTAAATAATAACGATTAAGAAACCCTTAACAGTAACCAAAACCATTTAACCGTATTAATTAGGTATTAACGATTACGAATACGCTATAAAACTTAAAGATCGTATAAGCCCGATAAATCCAAAACTTAAAAGCTTTTAAAAAAGAAATACGTAACCGAAAAACAGCCTGGATATTATAATATTACGTTCCGTTAAGATAAAAAATACCTTAGGCATATAATTATAATACTAATCCGTCGATTAATACAGTTAATTTTTAGCCGGATAATTATATTCGATTAAGTCCTTATCGTAAACGAGGTAAATACCGAAGCCGAGGAAGCTACCGTAAAAGTTATTAAGGTTAAGGTAAACGCTTTAATAGCTTTAATTAAAACACTTATTAGTTTTACTTAAAACCAGGATATATTATGCAAAAATGCCGTTTATTCGTTAACATAGAAATTATAGGATTAGTTTTACTCGCCGACGACGGATATACCATTTTCCTTAAATCCCCGGAAGATAAAGTAACGTTAAGCATAATTTAATTCTTTTAAGTCTTTAAAAGCTAAGCGATCAAATAGCAAATCCCGATTTGGAAAAAGATTTTAAAATGGATTTATAATTTATTAGCTTTCCTTACCCGATTTAAGGAAAAAATACGGTACTTTAATCGACGAAACGACATTTTCTAAGAAATAAACAATTAATTAATTAACCCCGACCCAAATACTAATAATCCAGCTAAATCTCAAAAGTATATTACAATCCTAAAGCCAAATCGACAAAAGCCCGAAATTAATCAAAATAAAGTAACCGAAATTAACATAACCCATTTCGTCGAATATAACAGAAAGCTATTTTATAAAAAGGTACCGTTACGTAAATAGCTATAAAATAACCCCGTTAAAAGCAAAAGTACCCGCTATTTAAAGGAAATTAAAGCCCTGGAAATCGACGACTCTAATCAGCTAGCAGTACTTATTAGCGTTATAATAACTAAACGTTCCAAGGATAAAGAAAACGAATCTAAAAACGTAAAAAGGAATAAAACCGAATACGAAATTAATAACGACGAATTAATATACGAAGGATTATCGTTTTATAATATAAAAGTTAACGCTTAGATAAATAACACCCTTTAAATAAATACTAATATTTTTTAAATAAACGATATTACCTAAACAGATAATACCCTTATTTATAAAAGCTTAATCGATAAGAATATAATTAAATTCTGGAAAAAGAAACTCCGAGAAAATTCCAAGAGGAAGTTTGAAATTATTTGGTCCGAATTAATCGAAGTTTGCCCAGATTTCGGAAAGGCTTTTAAGAATTTTATAGCCGTTAAAACTTTGGAAGTATTTAATCGTAAAAATAAAGAAACGATTAAGATAATCAAAGCTGAAATATAAAGATTAAAAAATTTAAAAATAAGAAATCCCGTTAAGATCTTTACTATAAATATCGGTTATAAAGTAAAAAGCTAAAAGGAAACTAAAGTTTTGTCGATCCAGTAATATAGTTTAATTAAATATATTACCCCCTTATTTAAACTAATAATTAAAATAAACCACGGAAATAACAAGGACTTAATTAATAAAGTTATCGACATTAAAGCAAAATCGAGCGTTATAATTACGTCGTACGTTAAGCAACATGAACTAGCTATGCAATAAATCTGCGTATCGTTTTTAAGCTTTAATTTTCAAAAAAGAATTCCGTTCGAAAATATTATCGAACTTTTCGTTTAATTAGTTGGCCGATTAATTACTATTTCATTATTTGTCGTTAATAACTATTACGCTACGTAGCCACTAATCTTAAAACTTAACGTTATAGCCAAATCGAAAATAACGCTTAATATGGACCCGGACGTAATAAAGGGAATTTTAGAATTTGGCCCGTCGAAAATTATTATCCCTTTAGTTTTTGCAGAACGTATTACGCGTAATATTCGTATTAACGAAAAGCCTGAAAAAAAGCAGCCGGTAAAATAATAAGCCGTTGTTTTAACGAAAGTAAACTTACGAATGAAAGGATAAATAAGCAAGTTATAAGCCTTTATATTTTTTCGATTAATAATACCTACGTTAATTAGGACGCGAAAATTATATAGGAAGTTATTAATAATAAGCTGAAACCCGGAAATAAAATCTTAGACCAGTTTAACGACGAAGAATTAATATATGCTTTATATAAAATACTGTAAAATAAGATGTAATAAAAGATTAATAATATTCGGACCGTCGAAATTAATACGATATATAAACCTAAGTAAAAAAAAAGTAATCCCTGTCAACGATATACTCTTTAATAAATTAATACTTTCTGGAAACCCGAATTAAAAGGTTAAAAAATTCGAAAAAGTTTAGCAAGTTATGAATTAAGATGGCGAAAAACCCGAAAAACCTGGTATATCTTTGGCTGTTTTGTTCCTTAGATTTATTACTATGCTTTAAGGAACCCGATTTATTAAGGAACACGCCGACGAAATTCTTGATTAATTACGAAATAAGTTTATTCGTATAAAAAAAGCCTTTTTTAAAAAGATGTTTTCTTACAGAAAAGCTGCCTTAGCTTAGGATTAAAAGAAATATAGCGGAATTAAATTAAATGTTATACTAAATTATAAAATTCGAACGAACCCTTATAAGGTATAGCAAGTTAAGGGTATAACAGTACCGGCGAATATTAAGGACAAATTAATCGAAATATTACGAATACGTATTCAGCGAAATATTTTCGAATAGTTTTATGCTATATATAAAAATGCTTAATTTTTAGTCAAAAAAAAGCATAGTAAATTTTAACTGATTAATTTAATAACCAAATTAAATGCTGTTACTTTATGAAATACCTTTATGCCGGATAACTGCGACGAACTTTCCGCGGATTTTGTTATATACTTTTTAATTACCTTGGCAAATTTTTTTTAGGTTACGATTAAGTTATTTTGGCTTTAGCTAGTAAAGATTTTTCTATTTTCGCGATACCGTTAAAACTTTTAAGATATATTATTATGCTTTAAAGGTTTATTAACTTTATAGCTTATTTTTGCTGCGTAATTAAAAGGATTTTAAATAATTTAATACCCGATATCGCCCGGTTATTCGTTAATAACGTTGGGATTAAAGGTTTAAAGATAAGATATAACGATAAAGAAATTTTTCCAGGAATTTGGCGATTCGTTTATAAACATATCGTTAACATAAATAAGACTTTTTTTAACTGTAAGGTTGTTAATACGACGATTAATATGAAAAAGTCTTAATAGTGTTAAAAAATAACTGTTATAATGGGATTTATTTACGGAACGAATAAGCGGTAATTAGATATAGCTAAAGTGGAAAAGATCTTAAAGATTTAATTATGTAAAAACGTTTCGGAAGTTAAAGCTTTTCTAAGTATTGTCGTTTATTATCGAATATTTATTACGTATTTCGTTATTAAGATAAAACCTTTTATACGTTTATTTCGGAAAAATTAAGCTTTTATTTAAGGCCCTGATTAAAATTACGTAATAAAAAATATTAAGAAAATTATTATTATTGCCCCGATTTTAATTACCTTAAATTATAGCCTTAATGCCGGAAAAATTATTGTAAGGATAAACGTAAGCAAACAAAATTTTAAAAGTATTTTCGGTTAATTAATTAATAAAGTAAAATATTCCGCGCGTTTTAAAAGTAATACTTAAAAGGGTATTAAGTTAAATTATAACGTTAGCAAACTGGAATATTAAGTTATTTTTAAGATTTTAAGAAGATTCCGGAATTATATTTATGGAATTCGATTCGTATTAGAAATTGACGTTAAGGTACTGGTGGCCTAGATTAATAACTTCTTAAGCTTTTTACTTGGTATTGTAATTATTCGTTAAGTCGTTTAGATAAAGATATTCGATTTCGAAATTAAATATATTCCCGGTAAGAAAAATATAATAACGGATAGTTTATCCCGAATGTTACCTGAAGTTTTTAACGCGTTAAACGATTAATAAAAAGGAAAAGTTGATAACTTTATTAATGTTTAGCTTAATGTTATTCGGTTTAACCTTATTTTGATTGGCATAGCTTTTATATTTATTAATACAGATCGGCGATAAGAACCTTTTATCGGAAATTGGTTCGAAGAGTTACAAAAGTATGTTAGGTTTCTGACGACGTTAAATTTCTTTAATCGGTTCGATAATATTTTAAAAAGGAAAAGAAATGTTTTTAAATTCGAAGCGTTAAATTATTTTGTTTAGAACGGTATTTTTTGGCGTAAGGTAAATAAAAAGTATGGTAGCCGGCAAATGGTTAATACTGAACAAAAGCGATTCGCGGTAATTAGGTAATATTATAAGGATTATAGCTATAAAGGGCAAAATTCGACTTATTGTTACATAGTAGCTTTATATTATTAACGTAGCATGTTTAGTTATGTTCGGAAAGTAGTGCTTGCGTGTATTAAGTGTTAGAAAGCAGCCGATCGACGTTTCGAAAAAGGCCATGGATTTTTGTAGCCGATTAATATAATTGTAATTTAGGTAATCGATATTTAGTTTATGCTTTATAACGATGATTGCAAAGTTATAGTCGAAGCTAAATACGAATTGTTTGATTATTTAAAAGTTAAAGCTTTGCGATTAATTACGTTAATAACGATTAAAAAGTTTTTAAACAAGTATGTTTTATCGACATAGTGTTCCGATTAAGATCAAGATTAACGGAAGCTTAAAGAATAAGGGCGAGATTATTAAAGCTTACGACGTATTAGGAATTAAAAGGAAAGTTGGTGCCGCGTATATAGCCTAACGATAAGGTCTGGTCGAAAAAGAACATATTTCGATCGTTAAAGCTTTTATAAAAGCGACGAATAAGATTAGCAAAGAATAGGTTAAACTTTTGCCTAAGATAGTCTTTGCCGACAATACTATTATAAAAAGTTATGGCCTTAGCCTTTATAAACTGTTATATAGATAGAAAGCGCTTTTACCGATCGAAACAGTTCTGCCGATATGGAGAATTATAACTTGGGATCCAGATATGCCGAAAAAAGACTTAATTGCGTAAAGGATTCGGCTTTTAAAGAGGAAAGTTAAAGATGTAGTTAAGGTTATTAAGGTAATCGCTAAGTAACGCCGTAAAGTAACTAAACTAACGAATAAAAGGGATAAAAATAAGATAAAAGATAAATTTTTGGAAATAAATAACTTAATATTATTATATAATACGTTACGATATATAAATATGTTAAGGAATATAAAGCTGAAATACTGTTGGATTAGTTTATATTTAATTAGTAACATTATTGGTTTAGGTATTTACTGTTTGAAAAAAATTAATAAAACGAAGTTGTAAAGTACCTTTTTTATTAATAGATTAAAATAATTTATAAAAGATAAAAAAGGATATTGGAACCGATTAATTTATAAAAAAACGACTGGATGAAATTATTCGTTAATCAGCGCGACGATACGATATCGGATATTTCGGATACTGCGAATATCGAATTACCTGAAAATTGGTAGCTTAAAGCTTTAAAACCTGTAAGAATAAATATTAAGGTATAAATATTAAGTAGCCGATTTAAAAGTTATGCGGTTATGGACGATAGCGAGACGATAAAGACGATATAATCAAAACAATAAAGGAAATTAACGCAATTAATTGCGAAAAACTAAAATATAGTAATTCTCTTAAATTCTTTTAAACTTTTTTAAGCTTTTATAAATTACTTTAAATTCCTTTACCGTTCCGCTTACCGATACGTTGTACGATAATTATTATGCTTTATTTATAATTAATACGTGCCGTTATATTCGTCCGGAACCGGGGATTAGTAATATATTTTTTTATTTTATTTCGAAGTTAATTTTTATTAAATGTCTTAATAATATGATAAGTTTTTGTACGAATATTTTTTTTTTAATTTGTAACGATCGTAAAAAGCTAGCCTTAAATATCTTAAACCGTTCGTTTTGGAAGGTATAGATATGCTTTTTGATAAACTTAATATAATTATTATAAGCTTTATTAAAAAAGCTAAAAATCGACTGATACTTAAAAAATAAGTATATTACGTACTAATTAAGATGTTCCGATATTATATATCGCCTTTTGTAAAGTTCGCAAAATATTAGGTTAAATATACCGAATATTTAAATAAATAAACCAGTAACGTATTTAGGATCCTTAGTAAAAGTAGTTATAAAATAACTTAAAAAACTGGCTCGATAGATTTCAATATATATTAAATAAGCTACTAAGTTTTCCATGAACTGGAAGTACCTGATTATATTAAATTAGGTATTTACGGCCCCCTAAAAAGTTTTACCCTTAATTTACTATTATAAATACCGACCTGTAGCTGGATTACCGATAACGTTAATAAATATAACCCCGAGTATTTGTATTAATTAACGGATTTTATTAACGATATTACGAAAAAGCTTAAATACTTACTTCGATATGTTTAAAAGTAATATGATATATAACGTTATTATTATTCCAAAATTTAATTACGTCCTAATTATTATCGAAATAAATACGGCGAAGATATAACGTTTCGATATTAATATATGGCCTAGGAATCCGATTAATAATGCGAGAATTTGTCGAACGTACTGGAATTATTAAAGCCGTTAATAAAAACTTAACGATAAAACTATTACCGGGTATCGGCAAGTTAATTAAAACAGGTATAGGCGTTGCTGATCGCTGACTACCGATTATCTGTTTAACGATACCAAGGATTGGACTAGGCTTTGGAGGTATTTTAGCTACCTTTGTTAATGGAAGTACATATCGAGCCGGCCAAGGTTTTGAAAGTAATAGATTATCTATAACCGGTATTTTTGATAGCAAACTGTTTTGATCAAAGCTTATATTGCGGAATTTGTACTGGAAGATAGGGGTAAAGTTAAGAATAAGTACTTAACGATATATTAGGTTTTATGATTTGCGAACGTTATTAAGATTATATGGAAATTTTGAATTTCGAATATTACCCAAAAGCTTATCAATACGATAGGTTAATGGCTTAGAAAATATGGACGAATTTAATACCGTTAAGATTTTGTAAGGATAATCAAAATTTGGTTCAGTTTATTAATATTAGCCTTAACCCTAGAATCGATAGGCTTTTTAATACCAAGATTTAAAAGCTTATTACTTAAACCGGACTTTTTCTTAATGGACGATTCTTTTATAATATGGACAAAATTACCTGGGCTTACATTTCTGCAAAAACCTTAGAAATTACGTAAATTTAATAATTGACGAGAACTTATGATGGTATTAATCAGTGCAACAAAAATAATTATGTATATATTTATATATATGTTGGATCTAGAGAGAAAAGTTAAAGTAGTATTGCAGAAAAGTTGCAAAAAAAGTATAGGTGCAAAAAACGAATACATATATTTAATTAAAGAAAGCGACGACGAGGGCACCTTTTTATACAACTTCGGATAAAATTTTTTAGGAATTTCTCGGCGCATACGTTTTATCTGCAAATTTTCGGTATATTAACCCTAGATATACTTAATCAATTAGACGCATAAATTATAAGCAGATTTTCACAAATTCCTGTACTCATATAACAATTATATCTTAATACTTACAAAGCATTTATACTACACTAATATACTTATATACATATATTACATATTATCCCCAGTTACCATTATTATCCCCAAGTTACTTAATACCATACCTAAACATATTAATTAATACATCCTTAATTATTATGTCGTAATTCAAAAAGCGTACCATACAAGATAAAAGCGAAAGCTTTAAAAAGTTAAATATTTCGGATTTTAAAAAGCTTGCATAATCGGCTAATATACCTATATAAGAAAAAGATAATATGGTACAATTTCTTAAAAAGATGTATAATAATAATTTTAATCTTTATCCCGTAAGAAAAGTTACGCCTTAAATTCGTTTTAATCGGCTTATTTTTATATACCTAAGGGATATTAATAGTTAACGTTTATAGAAAAACATTAACCCGTTACTATACTGGTTAATAGAACCGTAATGTAACGAAATAACTGAATATCTGTAACAAACCCTTATAATCGTTTAAAACAGAACCTATTTACGTTCCGAAAATATTACTGCACTTATTTAAATAATCGCTTAAAACGTACCTTTAAGGATTATCGCCGTTATCCCAAAAACTGGACGAGTAATTTTACATAGTAAGTTTAAACCAATCCCTAATAAACCTAAAAAGCGGTTAGTACTAATAACCCGAAATATATATAGTTTATCGCCCAAACCAAAGTCCCGATTTATAAAGGTTTAATAAGGTATTGGATTAATATATTATACGACCGATCAAAACGTTTAGTGTTAGTATTCGATATTTATGTTACCAAAAATCGTACTTAATTGTTATTCCAGCTATACCGAAAGGCGTAAAGAAAATCAGGATTTAATAATGCGCCTGCCCGTATAGTAATCGTTAAAATGCTTACCTAAACCAGATATTATACTTGCGGATTGTAAATTACTTATATTTTTTATATTATTACCCATAACCTTGCGAAATAAGAAAACAAAATTATAACCGAAAAGATAGGATTTGGCGAATATCGAATAAAAAACAGCATTACCGATATGATTAAAGTATTTTTAAGCTTAAAACAAAAAGATAAGGACGTTAAAAAAAACGTAGGAAAATGCCCTGGAAACCTCTCGTTCTTATTAATTAAGAAAGATAACGATAAATTAAACTTTAATCAATTTACCCGATTACTTTATGGTAAACGACGTTAACTAAAGTAACGTTTTAATTAATTTCGTTAATTATTTATACCACCATTTCCGATATTAATACCCCTTTCGTTATCAATTTAAACTGGCTTATCGACATTTAAAGCTATACGTCCTAATTTAACACTTACGAAATTATTATTTGAAATAAAGTATAAGCTTCGACCGAAAGTTAGTAATCAACAAGCAATAGCAATGGTACAAGGTTAATATGTTACGCCGTATAAGTAAGTAAAAGATATATTTAAGGATGCCGGGCAAAGACTTAAACTATATTTCCCATAAGGATAGCCAGGTTAGGCTAGGTATAAGTTTTTGATTAGTATAGAGAAACCAAAGGATAAGGTTCAGAAAAAGCAAGAAAGGGCCAAGCAAAAAGAAAATCTGGCCAGACGTCGAGGACGAAGTCCTAAGTTCAAAATAATAAAGGACAAGCCGCGTAAGCGTTAATTAAATTAATTAATAGGTTTTATGTATGGTCCATAACGTTGGAAGTTTATTCGTTATGGCCAAAGGCCTTGGCTCGATTGACAGACGGTCGGAGGTTGTGGGATATATCTCCGATATGGGTCATAAGTTATGTGACTGGCTCAAGGGTCTCAAGGTGCTTGGCACTTTGAGCCCCTTGAGCCAGTGGGGGCCGGCTCAAAGGGCTTAACGGGCTTAAGGGTTTAAGCAGCTTAAGCACTTTAAGCCAAGACTAGTATATATACGCTTATTATTTCCCATAGTTTAGATAATACCAGCTTACAATAACAATTAGTTACCCAGATTTATATTTGTTATTACCAGACGTAATTATTGCTTTATTGCTTAGATTCTTACGATATTACTGCTAACATAAACCGTACGACTAGGTTTAATAGTTGGTTAAGCCTATAGCCGTTATACGTTGTAAGTTTTTATTTAGTAATACTGTCAAACTTTAAGCAATATTTAATATTGTTAAAATATTGACTAGTACCGAAGTTATTGTTTTTACCTTTATTTAGCAGCTGCAAAAATACGTTTAGCAACTTAAGGCCCATATTTAATAGCTTATTGCTTAAGCTGCCGCTTTAGTTAATTCGGTGTTAATAGCTGTTACTTTAAAACTTAAAATTAAGAAACCCGAACTTGATGATGGTACAGGAAGCGTTTAAGGCTTTTTAATCCAGGCTAAAGTATATTTACGACTGGAAAAAATCGAAGGCGACGCCGACAGAATCCTTGTTATAATAAGGTTCTTAAAAGGAAACGTTTTGAATTGGTTTAAGTTTACGTTACGAAATTACTTAAAGAATACGGAAAACAACCAGGAAACGGTTACTAAAAAGATTTTCGAAAATTACGTTAATTTCGAACAAAAGCTTAAAAATAATTTCGATAATCCGAACGCAAAACGAAAGGCTGCATAAAAGTTTTTATAGCTTAAATAAAAAGGACCAGCTTTTAAATATGCCGTCGAGTTCAGGAACCTTATGTCCAAGGCAGGATAGGTCGACGATGAAAACGATATTTTGGTCGACGTCTTTTACAAAAGGCTAAAGGACGATATTAAGGACGAAATTATTAAAATCGAACGACTTAACGTATTTGATAAATATATCGCTAAAGTTGTAAAGATCGACAATCGACAGTTTGAACCACGACAGGAACGACGTAAATAATTCGCTTTACGGTCCAAATTTTAAAGAACTAATTAAGGTCGGAAACGCTTTACGCTTTTTACCTTTTATAAAACTTAATTAATATTTATAAAATTAGGGGTTATTTAATCGAAGGATAAAAAATCCGTTACCTGTTATAACTACGGTAAGCCCGGATATATTGCGCGAAAGTGCAAAAGCTCGAAAAAGGTATATTGGGTTCCAATTTTTAAAAATTAGCATAAAAAGGAACCTGGCGACAGAAAAATGATTAATATAATTCGCGCCAAAAATAACGATAACCCTTTACCTAAAGTGCGACAGGGAATAAGAGAAGCGAAAAAGTTAGCTTAAATAAAAGTTAAAAGGGTTAAAAAAGTTAGATTTATTAAACTTATTATTACCTAATAGTTATAGGAGCACGAGGGATAAAAAGAGCTAAATAACGATAAGTTATTTACCCGCGTATAATAAAAACGGTAACAGAAAAATAACCAATTAATGCTTAACGTATAGCTAAAAAAATATTAAGGATAGGACGAAAACCTGTACCTAAAAGAACCCAATCGGCACGGAAAGCTTCATGTGGTTAGCTGTCGACGACCGCAGTGCGAGGTATACGAGGACGAGAAGGAATATATCGCGCGACGAATTATGCGTATGTGGCGATAAGGTTTCGATTTTAAAAATCGAACTGGAAGTAATTTAGGGATTAAAAGTGGTATCGCTATATACGAGAAGCCGTAACGATGGAAAAGATCGACGAACTGGCAGTAACTAAAAGCTGGCCAAAAGGAAAACATTGCCCTGCATATAAACTTTAGTGCTATTATAAATGGTGCAATTATTAAATGCAGGAAGAATTAATCCAAAGAATAATGGAAAAGTATTACCAAAAATAATTACCGATTTACGGATTCAGTTAACCTTTACGGAGGACCTAAAAAAGCGATCAGTTATATAGGAAAAATTTCGTTCTTTTTTAAATTAAAGCTGGAAAAATTTAAAGCCGGAATATATTACTAAAGAAACGTTCCAGGACCAAGTGGAATACTTAACAGTAACGCTACGCCGACAAGAGCAACAGTTAAAATAAATCCAAAACGAGAACAAAAGATTTGGAGAAAGAATTTAGTAATTCGAAAATAACCTAAAAGACCTAAGCTACCTGTAATGGGGCCTTAGGCTGGCAGAAATAAAGGTGGATAGTAATACCTTAAAAGGGTTTTAAATGCGATACGAACAGCACGAAAGAAATTTATTACGGTATAAGTACGAATTAAAAATAAGCGATATATTATATTTATAGATTGCGGCGTAATAAAAGGTAATTATATTGCTTTAAAAGTAGTTAACGAGCTACAGTTACCATGAAAAAATAAGGAATATTTTTACGAGGTCGAGAACGCCGAAGGTTAAATATTTAACTACGACGACGGATAAATCCGATATAAAATTAATTACCTTAAAACCTTTATCGAAGGAAAAAGATAAACTATTAATTTCGACGTTA
Organism: Monosporascus sp. mg162; assembly: GCA_004155945.1. Lineage (NCBI taxonomy): Eukaryota > Fungi > Ascomycota > Sordariomycetes > Xylariales > Monosporascus > Monosporascus sp. mg162. The sequence continues at coordinate 19,923 of QJNY01000367.1, forward strand.
TCGCCATTAAGGATTTCGATTTAATCTTAAGTTTGCTATAGTTAAAATAATATAACCCGGCCATTAATTAAAAAATTCGCAAAATAGATTACGATTTATTTTTTAACGATAAGCCAAACGACAAAAAATTTCGATACTTAATCGATAAGGTAAACGAATGCAGGTATAAAAAAACGGCAAAAACTTTATTACCCAAAAATATATAGCATATTAAAGAAAAAGGGCATAATCGAAAAATACGACGTATTATTGCTAATTTCAAAGTAAAATTTAGATAAATAAATAACGATTTAAAACGATCGCCCGAAAAGCTACCAAAATAAATAATTAAAGTATTTTTACAATACCACAAATACAATAAGTTATTTAGTAAAAAACTTAATACCAAATTATTAACGCATAACGAATAAGATTACGAAATAGTTCTTAAAGATAGCAAAAGTACCGCCTTTTATCCGATATACAACTTAAACCATGCAAAATTATACGTATTCCGCGATTATCTTAAAGATAAGTTTCGAAAAGGATAGATTCGACGTTCCAAATTACCAGCCGGATACCTTATGTTCTTCGTACCGAAAAAAGGGGGAAAGTTTCGACTAATGGTAGATTATCGACAACTTAACGATATTACCGTTAAAGATAAAATACCGTTATTATTAATTATTAAAATAAAAGATCGCTTATAAGGAATAAAATAGTTTACAGCTATCGATTTTCGAAATAGTTATAACATAATTCGGATTAAAGAGGGATACGAATAAAAAATAGCTTTTAAGACGAAATATAGCCTGTAAGAATACCTAGTTACCTTTATAGAACTAATTAACGTATTAGCAACCTTTTAACGAATAATAAATTATGTACTAAAAGAATACTTGGATATTTTTGTTATTTGTTACCTCGACGGCATTCTTATTTACTTAGAAACGGAAGAAAAGTACGAAGAATATGTTTATTAGGTCTTATAAGCGCTATAGGATGCCAAACTTTTGGTTAATATTAAGAAAAGCTATTTTTACAAATAAAAAGTCGAATTCTTAAAATATATTATTACATTAAGACAAATTCGTATAAACTTTAAAAAGTTATTAATAGTTAAGGATTAGGTATAGCTTATTAATGTTAAGGAGATATAAGCATTTTTTGGATTCGCTAATTATTACCGACGATTTATACGCAATTTTAGCAAAATAACTATATTATTAACGGAACTTACCAAAAAATATAAATTTTAAATAGATTCCAAAAAAGGAAATCGCTTTTTAATAAATTAAGGACGCCCTTACCAGTAAATTAGTACTAATTATGTACGACTTAAAGCGACTAGTTAAGCTAAAAACCGATATTTCGGATTATGCCTTAAAAGTTATAGTTGGATATCGAAACGATTAAGGAAAACTTTACCCGATTGCGTTTTATTCTTATAAGTTACATAAAGTAAAATTAAATTATCCTATTTACGATAAGGAATTTTTAGCTATCGTTAACGCTTTTAAGGAATTTAGATATTATCTTAAAGGTAATATGTACTAAATTAAGGTATATACGGATTATAAGAACATTATCCATTTTTTTACGATACGAAAATTTGTTAAAAGATAGTTGCGTTACGTAAAAAGCTTTTTTGAATTCGATTACGTTATTATTTATCGAAAAGGATTAGAAAATGGCAAAGTAAACGTATTTAGCAAACGACCTAACTTAAAAGAATTTAAGGTTAAGGTATAACAGATAATTTTCGATATTATACCCGAAAGATACCTTAAACAGCGACGAATTGCTACGATACGAACGATACCAGCTGACATATATTAACGGATCCAATAATATAATGCCAATTAAGCAGCAAAGTACCAAACAGATAAAATATAAGTGCCCGAAAATTTATAAAAGGATCTAATACGGGATATATATAAATATCCGGTATATAGATACCTAGGAATTTATAAAATCTTAAAACGCTTATAGCGGATATATTACCTTTTTAAGATAAAAACTACACTATAAAGGGTATTACGATAATGCGATATTTGCGCCAGAGCAAAGGTACGACGATATAAGCCTTACGGAGAATTATAACCTTTATTAATCGCTAAGCGACAATAGGATTCGATTATATTTGATTTTATTACTAGGCTTCTTTTATTAAAAGATCTAGTTATAAAAGTACATTACGACAGCATTTTCGTAATCGTTGATCGATTTACGAAATCTTCTTATTTTTTACTTTATAATAAGGATACCGATATAAAATAACTTGCATATATTTTCCTTAGATATATTTTAAGTACTTACGAACTTTTAACGAAAATTATTTCGGATAAAGGGATTATTTTTACATCGAAATTTTGGCAAAAATTAATAGCTTAACTTGGACTAAATCATAAATTATCCAGCGTATTTAGACCTTAAATAAACGGACAAACAAAAAGAATTAACCAAACGTTAAAAACGTATTTATGATATTATATTAATTACGAATAAAATAACTGGGTTAAGAAGTTATTAGTTGCACAGTTAGCTTATAATATTAGTTATTACAAAAGCATTAAAACGACGCCAGTAATTACTAATTTTGGTTTTATACCTAAAGTTTACCGAGGTTTATATAAAGATGGACTAGCTAACGTTAAGGCAATTCTTACTTTAAAATAATTAAAATAACTGCATACAGAAATAAAATCAGAGCTTAATTTCGTACGTAACTAAATAAGCAAATATTACAACTAAAAAAAATTAAAGGGATTAACTTTTTCGGAAGGGGAAATGGTTTACTTAGTTACCAAAAATATTCAAACTAAAAGGCCAAACAAAAAACTCGATTTCAAATATATCGGCCCATACAAAATCGCTAAGAAAATTTCAAAAAATAATTATAAATTAAAGCTACCGCTAAAGGTTAAGCTTTATCCAGTTTTTTATATATCCCTATTAAAATTAGCAGCAGATATAATTAAAGTTAATATAACGTATAACACAAACGAGCTGCGCGCACAAACGAGCTGCGCGCACAAACGAGCTGCGCGGATTTTCGCATTCCGTAACAACAAATTCAAATAACTTAATAACAACATATCGCATTAATTAAAATCAATCGGATTCTTTTTCGCTAGACGTATCTACAACTTTTATATAAGTACGCGCATTATGTCCAGGCTTACCGCAGACGCCATATTTCCGTTCCTTGGTTTTAACCCTTTTACGACGACCCCCTCCAGCTGCTGTTGGTTACATTTGTTTACTACCCCCTTTTTTTTAAGCCAGAAGAATTTGTCCTTTTTGTATAATAAGTGTTCCTTTTTTTTGAAAACGTTTATTTTTAATCCTGCAACGTTTGCTTAAGATATGGTTCGTTTCGCGTAATTAGGCAGCTTTTTTCCGAAAAAATGTAACTTCGTGCAAAAGTAATAAGTTACTTTTTGTTAACAAACCAGCCGATTTAACGACCCTTAACGAACTACCTTAATATTTAATCTTTTTTTGCAAATAACGTCCTTGCCTTGTTATTTCCTTAATATTCCTAGGGGTTTTCGCGGGCGGGGAACGAATAGAACCGGCAGAGGTTAGCGGGGAGACGGTCGGCGTAGGTACAATTAAAAAAACTTCCAATTCGGAAAAAACGTTATTAGGATCGAATGGAACAAAATTAACTTTTGCAAATCCAGATTTGATATTGCTGAACGTTATAGTAACTTGGAACGCTTTATAAAAGCCGGCAAGGAAATCTTCTTTGGCAATATGGGTATAATAGCGTCGTATTAGGTTTTCGATATACAGCGAATAAGCGCGCTTTAAAATAAAAAAACAAAATACATTAAAAGGTTGGAGCCGATGCGAAAAATGCGCGGGCATACAAAACGTAATAATATTGTTATTGGCGCAGTATTTTTCGAATTCTATCGAATAGTAACTTTTATGGCCGTTAAGGATGAAAAAACGTTTGGAACTTTTCGTACGCGTCCGAATATGCTTGTCAAAATGCTGGATCTATTCGAAACTTAATTTATTTATTATCCAGCTATTATCACTTAATGCAATTTTCTAATCGGCTACTGGCGGTAAGTTATCGCGGTACTAGGATCCAAAATAATTTTTCCCCGCTATAATAATAAATAACGATATAGCCTAACCTTAGGAATTAACAGCCTAGATAATTGTAACCTATTCTTTATTCCCTTATTACGTTTGTCTAAGTTTTTTACGTTTTTCGGCGCTGGTAATTACCATGCCCGTTGCCATAAAAAGCCCCATCAAAAATCCAATCTCGTCGAAGTTATAAATATCCTTTTTTGCGATGCCGTATTTTGCGATAGTGGTCCGAACAAATTCGAACCACTTGCGAAACGTTTCTGGATTTTCGCATAAAACCCGTTAATAATCGATCTTCCGATTTAAACGCGTTTAAAGCTTATGTTGCCGTTTAACAAAGTTCGACGCCCAATTAATTCCAACGCATCCTGCAACGCGCTGGGCCAGCAGTATATTGGTTATATTTTTAACGTGCTGAAATCGGACAGGAAACGTTCGCGTATCTAGGTTAAGGATACGGTCGACAATCGATTTCTTTTCGGTCGGCGTCAATTTTCGCAAATTGAATATGGCATCGGATCGGGCAGGTTTGCTATTATATCGGGATCTTAAAGTAAAAGGTACAACCGTATATATGAAACTAAGTTTGACATAAGAAAGTTTAAGGTTTTATCTTTTATCTTGAACAATTAAGTTTATTTTAGCTTTTTTTGTAAGCCGCTTCATAAAGGTAATGTTAAAAAATAAATAACTAAAGTTGGATGGTGAAAAAGTTGAAAAAAGCGCGCAGCTCGTTTGTACGCGCAGCTCGTTTGTGTCATACGTTAGGACAAAATAAAAATAAGGAAGTTATAGAAGATATACCAGTTTACGAAGTAAAAAAAATACTGGACGTACGTAAAAAAGAGGGACTTACTTAGTACCTAGTCAAGTGGAAAGATTACCCAGATTCCGAAAATATTTGGGAATCCGTGAAAAATTTTACGAATGCCTAGCGCCTTTTGAAAAATTTTCACCAGCAACGCCGGAGGCGCCAAAATTAAGAATACTCCAGTCTAAGTTACCAAAAAAAGGCTAGTCGGCGGGCAGGGAAGTCTGCGCAGATACAACTTCGGTTTTCAGCTGCTATTACTTTCGTTCCAGACGTTCGAATTCCTTTATCGCTTCCGTATCCTAAATACCCCGACGTAGCATTTCGACCCCGCGGCGACGCAAGACTTTGCGCAGTTTTTGAAGGCGATCGATTTTATTGGCGGCGGAACGAAAAGCCTTTCGCGCCTGTTCTTTTTCCCGTTCTAGTCGTTCCTCTTTATCCAAAAACCGTTGGTATTTAAAAACGGAAGAGCCAAATAAATCGCAAAAACCATTATGTTTAACGCAATAAAAGGATTTCCCAGAATTAGGATACGCCTTGCAAACTTTTGATTTGGATTTGTAACGGGAACAGGAAATATTGGAAGATATATCAAAACCAAGAGAACTAATTCGTTTTGACAGAATTAAAGCGTTGTTACGTTTGCGAGATCTTTGTTTTTCGATACGACCTCATATGGCGGTTAGATAACAGAAAATGATATAAAAAAAGGGAAGTTACTTACCAAACGAATGCGACAAACAAATTAATCTTTAAAGGTAAAGATCCTGGAAGGGGGGAAATCGTGTTATGGCCAAAGGCCTTGGCTCGATTAATAGACGGTCGGAGGTTATGGGATATATTGTCAAATGTGTTGAGATCAGAGTAAGAGGAACAATACGAGTATGTTATGAACTAGTCTGAAACTTGCCCTTCTTCCCTGAAAGGGGAATAAGCAACTACCTATATAGCGGCTATTCCGGAAAGCATCGTAGCGATTGCGTAGTAATAACACTTTGAGAACTTGGCGTCGTTTTAATGATGCGCACAGTCCTTCGCATCTTTTTAGCCCCTAAGCACTTGGCGCCGTTTCAATGATGCGCATAGTTCTTTGCATTTCCTTAGCCCCTGATAAAGCTTTTTCCCCCTTGGGCCTTTGCCTCCAAAGGCCCAAAAAGATTATTTTTATTACATGCTGTAGTTAGTAAGTTATCCTTACTAAAGGAGCATAGTAACCTCGTAACGAATGGAAGTAAGTGATAATTAATAATAAAACGTAACCCCCGTATGGACTTTTCGCAGTTGGGCAGTATACCTAAGATAGTTCGTAGCGAGGTAGCTGAAGTACCGAAAATTCTGCCGGCAGAAAATCCTTACCGCTTTTGGCATATCGCTTTCGATATATATAAATTCCCCTTTTTTTCCCTGAAACCTAGTTACTTTTCCTTTTTATCGTTTTCGCGTTCGCCGGTATGTAACCTGTTATCTGTTTGTAGCGAGCTTGCTTTTTTAAGTTCGTTGCGGGCTTTTATGTGCTTTCGTTGCTAATTAGCAGCGGGGTAAATTTGTATTTGTATTTCGGTTTTTTGCGTTTTCGATATAACATTTTATAAACTTTTCCGAGATTTTTTTTTAAAATGGCCTTTTTTATTAAAAAAAAGCATATATATATTCTATAAGTATTTTTAGCGACACTTTTCCTTTTTTATTAACGGCTTGCTTTAAGGCCTTCCGTAATATTCCGTACTTACGTTGTACGGTAATTATAGCTCGTTCGCCGAGTTATTGCTATAAAATCGATAAGGCGTTTAAAAGTATTAATAAGTACGTTGCTTTTCGTATTGGTAGTAAAGTGATAATAAAGGTAATTCTTATATTTTTGCCATTATTTAAAAATAGCGCTATTAATTTATAACGGTAATTTTTTCCGTTTTTCCGTTAGTTCGTATTCGATTTCGCAAAGGCATTTTAAAAGCTTATCGAGATCGAGGTTATGGGCGAAGGCAAAATTAAAGCTTTTAGGGAAAATTATGTTTTTTAGCGAAACGAAATAAATTTCCTTTTCCCCTTTGACGAGTTCTTTGTTAATGTAGCATATAGGGCGAAAAAGTTTGGATTAATACTAAAAGTAAATTCTATGAAATTTACTTGGCGTATAAGAAGAATGTAAGTTTTTTTCGTTACTTTATCGTAACGTATTTTGCGATTAATTCGTTATTAATTCGGTATCGATTTTTTTGTTATTAACGTAAGTATTTTTTAGGCTTACTATCCGAAGTTTCTGGCTGGTAATAATGCGATCGTTTCGACTTTACGGCCCGTTTTTTTGTTTTTTGTTTTTTCAAAAGGATATTAAATGGGTGAAAGATATCCGCGCCGTTTTCGATATAAGTACTTAGCGACTTTTTCCTGTTAATGTAACGAACCTGTTATACACCTAACTGGAGGTATGAGCAGTATCCGAAATGAGGTCTTGATTTGCAGGTAACAATAGTGCGAGGAATAATTCGGGTGGTCTGTTCGTTAAAGAGATTTGCAAACTTTTCCTTCGACTGAAGGCTTAGATTGATAGCTAAAAAGCGAAACTAAGTAGGTGCTATGTACATAAGAAACCTTTCATTATATATCCATTTTCTCATAGTAAGTGTGCCAGTGATCTATGTGATCTAAGTGATCTGCCAAATCACTTAGATCAACTAGATCACGTGGTAGACCCTAGCCTAGATCATCATTACGTTATCGTACCAACGTCATACGGGTACGATAGACGCCAAGTCTATCTACATACTTATTTCACTTAGTTAGCAGAAACATTAATTTTATATCATCAATTGTTACCTTAATGATTACTTATCAAATGGTAGCATCTTCTTTTGTTTAAAAGGCCTTAATATAATACAATACAATTTTCTAATCCTCCATTTTCGCTTCGCTTCTTTTACATATTCTCGTTATTCCACCTCGTACCATTGCCGCCAAAAAGGCGTTGAATAATAGCAAGGCATTACCACTTCCGTAAAGCTTTATCGTAATCATCAAATTTTTATGCTTTTTATCAAACTTTTCATCAAAACCTTATTTTCATTACCCAAATAATAAGCCTTACATAAAACCCAAACCTAACTTACGTAAAGAATATTCGCAAAATTATTACATTTTTAAAAAAATTCCTTAACTATCTAATTGTTGCTAAATTGCCTTAGCACTAAGTTAACCGAATTCTGTATTTCGGCGTTATTCATAACCTTGATACGAATTATTAAAGGCATTAAAAGTAACGTCGGACGACCAAGTTCCAAAGTATAAATACGGACGTTAACGTAATTAACGGCTGGATTATAGATAATTAAGCATTTAAATACGCCTATTATCAAGCCATTAACTTTTGTAATTAGTAAGATACTGCTAACGACGGAAATTTATTTAAAAACCCTATAATTACCGCTAATAACGCGGTATTATCTTTAGCTATTTCGAATCCATTACCGCCATCGTATAAACAACAACTAACTCCACCATTACCGCCGTCGTATAAGCAGCCAAAATAACGTCCATATAAACAGCAACGAACTCCAGGAACGAGCTTTCCAGGAACCCGGTTACCTTTACCTCGTTATCTACTTGCCCCAAATCCATTAAAAGTTGGCAACGCCGTAGCTTCTATCGACGATTTGATACCCGTCAACCGCCTTCGGACGGCATTTCGAACGCCAAGTATACCGGAATCATCCTTAACAACGTTACCCCGCCCCCAAAGCATTCCTATAGCACCTTACGTATTACCGCGTATATTTGCCCCATTTGCACCTTAGCCAAATCGATTTTTGCAACGACAGCCAACACCTCCAAGTATTCAAAGTAACGATACAAATCTTGACGAGGTAAACCTAACTCCAGAAAACGCTCACATATCCGAAGGTCAACAGTTCGAAAAATATCGGCAGGAATTCGAACGGACGAATAACGACGACGGCGACAACATGAACGGATAGCTACCCCAGCCGGGACCGTTACACCGCCGTTATAACTCCCAGCAATTAAATAACAACAACAACGACAAGATTAACGAGATGGCGGCAGCCATGCTCGCAACCATGCAAACCGGAATGCAAAGTCCCATGGGTAACTTTTTTAATAAGATAAAGGAAATAGCTACTATCTTTAAAAAGTTAACCCAACGCAAACAATCTGCTAAAGGTTAACGGATACATGACTTAGGTTACTTCCAACCCGATTTGGACAAGTCATTTGGCGAAAGCGATTATATTGTTATTGGCAAAAACGTCTACTACCGCAACGTTTTTTTGTTTATTAATAACCTACGCAAGGTACGAAACAATAACGACTATAAAGCTAAGATCATCGCCAGAAACTTCCATCAGCTTCTGCATAACTTTGCCCAGATATGGTAATCGGTTCAGCTGTTATCAGCATAACGTTTAAAGTACAAAATCGACAACGAAAAGATATTGGCGAAACTAATAAAGAAATTCAAAATTAACGAATCCGACGCCTTAAATTACCTTAAAAACGCGAAATTTACTAAAAAAGATATAATCGACAACAAATCGCTCCGTAACTAGGCAATAAAGGTCGTTCGTCATTATCGTGCATACAAGATGAATAACCCTATACAGCAAATAACATTCGTTTACGATAGTCTGGACCCCTATTTCCAGGAGCTCATCGTCCGCCCAATCGAAAGCTTAACCTTCGATAACTACATAACCCATCTGAAGAAACGCCGAAAGACATATCGACGTCGCCTCTTAACTAACGGTTTGAAACCCCAAGACATACGCCCCCATATAACGTTAAACGAAATGTTAATTCGTAACCAGTTACCCTCCGCTATTAAAACCCCATTTATCCAGAAACTTTTGATAGAAAAAGCAGCCGCCTTTGCCGCTAACGACGTCGATGACCAAGTCGATGACGAAGAAAACGGAACTTACTAGTCAAACGGCCAACCTAAATATCGAAGCGGAGGCCGTCCCTTTCGGCCACGAGGCCAAGGACGTGGCCGTAACAGATACAACAACTACAATTACAACGGTCGTTACGGTAATAACCAATACTTAGATAACGCCAACCGCCATCCGAATTCGAACACAGGTTACTAGCCGCCATCAGGTAACTTTAGATCGTACCGCCGTAATCGCGGTCACGGCCGAAATGGTCGCTTTAATAATTACAATAACTTCCGCGGCTACAGACGACCTATGCGTCGTTGGCGACGTTGGATTTATCCAGGCCAGCGATTAGGCAACAGCTACTTCGAAAACGAAATATAGCTAAATTTCGACGAAAAAGGTCGACAAGAAAAAGAGGATCAGCTATAAGCCGACGGATATATCATAATGGACGATTATCAGGATAAAGAAAAAACGTATATAGGTAAAGCAAAGGAGGATGACGACGGTTTCGACGGACTAATTTTCGCATCGTTACCGTTCTATACCGAACGGAAGATTAAAGTAAACGAAGCGAACGTTACAAAAAGGATTTGCAGAAAATATAGTTAATTATTTAATATTTGTTCTTAATGTTTCCAACATGTATATTCCAATACCTATATATCCTCCAAGGTCCCGAACAGGTTAACGATAAGTAAACCAGTTACGATGGAAACCATTGTCGATGAACATTTTCAAGAAAGCTTTTAACAGAAAAATGTAAAGCTTAATGTTTTTGATGTTAACATTATTGTTACAAAACCTAAGAACGTATAGCTTATTAACGCATTAACAAAGCATATGTACATTAAAATCGAGGTGCTCGCCGGTAATACCCTAATATCCGTTTATATTAATTTAAGAGCTTTTTATTAACTCGTTAACAGGAAATAACTTAAAAATATAATTGTCCATTATAACGAAATTAACGTTGCTAAGCTTATTACTGCAGGCGGTATAAGAGGCAAAGTTTAGTTAACGAAGTAAATTACCTTTTCCCTTAATATTTTAGGCAAGTTAAAGGCCGGCGTATAACAAAAAAGCCGAATGTCCATTACGGCATGGATTATGGATAAGTTAGCCCCAAATTTGCTTTTGGGCAACAAGTTTAACGATGCTTATGGTATCGTTATCAGTTACCCAGAAAAGTTAATTACGATAAGCTTTTATAACGACATGGTAATCTTTATGGAAATCTTTAAAAAACGTAAACTTATTTACTGTCGCGTGGTAGCTTTTGCTATAATAATTATTCCGCCAAAAACAATACTCGAAATTCCCGTAATATATACCGATTTCCCGCCAATCGACGACGACCTGGGAATTAACCGGAGTTACGCCTTTCAGGCCGAACTTCCGGAAGCTATCAACGTTATTGTCGATGCAAAAACGCCAAAGGTGGTAATATATCTTAATTCCACGGATAAGCCGTAACGCGTTTACCGTAAGCAACGCTTCGGGTCCATCGACGACATCGACGCCGAAGGTTACTTTCTAACCATATAGGATCGTATTAATCTGGTAGCAACAGCGTTATCAGTATTAAGCGACAAACAGAAGTTCTGGCTGTTAAACAAATTTTATATTAACGATAACACCTTCCAGGTATTAACGTCGAACAAAGCAAACGTAGACGGTCTCCACGATATCTTAACTAATGCTACAGAAAACCGCAAAAGGTTCTCTTCGTCCCTCCATGCCAAGCTAACTACATCCAAGTTAATCTTATCCAAGGATGGTATCAGTATTTACGCGGACGACGAGCTGGCCGCTAAACGCATAAAAGAAGTTATCGAGTAATTCGATATATAACGAAATAAAAAAATTATCGATATTCCGGAAGATAAAAAGATAACCATCGACCTAGTAAACAATTAGCAATAAACATATAAAGCGGCAACTCCCTATCCTTTAAGTCGTCAAAATTAGGACTGCGTCGACAAGACGTTCGACGCCATGCATAAGGCGAAAAGGATAAACTGGATAAGGTTCCCTACACCCTTCGCCGCAGCCGTATTTATAATATACCGTTATCTAACGCAAAAAAAGTTAAAAAATCGCCCAATTATAAATATGTAACCACTTAACAAAAACGTTATTCCCGACGCTTACCTATTATTACGTATCGATACCATCGTCGGCTCGCTAAAGGGCAAGCGATTTATCATTATAGTAAATAAATCATTTTTCTTTTACCAATTACCTATCGCCAAAAAGGACCGTTACAAAATGGTCGTCGTCTCACCCCAAGAACTCGAAATATCATACGTCGCCTTAATAAATTATCGCAATTCCCCCGCGTTTACTCAACAATTCCTTAACCTACGTCTCGAACCGCATAAACGATACGCCAAAGCCTATATAAATAACATCGTTATCTTCAGCGACAACCTGGAAAACCATCTTAAACACTTACGCGCCGTATTTAACGTCTTTAACAAAGTCGGCATTTCACTTAACCCGAAAAAGTTATATATCGGCTATTCATCCATCAAACTCCTTAACTTCCAAGTCGACGCCTATAGTACATCCATAACCCCCGACAGACTTAAAGCTATCCGCAAAATCAAATTTCCTACGACGCTAAAAACGGTTAAGAAATATATCGGCATAACGGTCTTCCTCCGCAAATACGTACCATAATATCAACAAAAAATCCAACCGTTACAACTCCGCAAAACGAAAATATTAGCCGACGCCGCCAAAAAAAGAACCATCCCCAAAACGCAAACAGCGAGGAAGAAATAAACGATACGCCAAATCTTCGACCCGAAAGCAATCGAACGTAAGGCCTTTAACATCCTGCAATCCCAGCTGTACGATAACTCGGTATTCGTATATTAGGACTACGACAAAACCACCTTCGCAAAAATCAACGCATCCAAAGCCAAAGGTTTCGGCGTCGTCATCTTCCACCTAAACAGGCCATAAAACGGAAAACGTATACCGACGGATTCCATCCTACCTATTATGTTCCTTTTTAAAATACTTACAAAAACAAAACGTAACTACAGCGCGACAAAACTCGAAGTCGCATATCTTATTTAAACATACCGCAACCAACGAATATATTTCTAATCCTACCAACAACCTGTCGTCATATTAACAAATTACAAAGCCACATCGAATATTATAAACCAGACACAGCTAAATACCCGGGACGTCGTCAACGTATTTTTTACAATTCCGACTCGACGTCCGCCATATCCCCGGAAAAATAAACGTCGTCCCAAACGCCTTTTCCAAACTGCCCATAAACGATACAGAAAAAAACATCAAAAAAGCTAACGATCCGGAGAAATCCACCCTCGAAAATATCCTTAATAAATACGGATATTTGGCTATTATAAACGTTTCGATCGATCCAGCTTTTCGTTAACGGATCATCGACGGCTACAAACATAATAAACGATAAAACAAGCTAAGAACCTAATTAACCCGAATGGACGAAGCAGAACAGTTAACCAAGTATCGATACGAGCTGGTTAACGATTTGATCTACCATATACTTAAATCTGGCCAACGCAACCTTTGCATACCATCGTCATGTGTCGGCGAGGTACTGCAAATGGTGCACGACGATAAACATCATTTCGGACCGAAGCGGATGCTCCAGGACCTGGACGGAGTCACCATCTACGGTTTGACTCGGAAGGTTATCAACTACGTTGACCATTGCCCAGAATGCGCCACGCTAAGGACAAACCGCCAACGTCAGCTCGGAGAGCTGAGACCCATCGACAGCCCTGCCATACCATTTCATACGGTAACATGGGTAGACCCTAGCCTAGATCATCACTACGTCATCGTACCAACGTTATGCGGGTACGATAGACGCCAAGTTTATCTACATACTTATTTCACTTAGCTAGCAGAGACATTAATTCTACATCATCAATTGTTACCTTAATGATTGCCTACCATCACGTCGAGAGCCAAGTCCTTTCTTGGCCCGAAGTTTAGCCGCATCCGCGCTAACCTCCAAGAACTTGGTTTTTTTCAGACAAGAACCTTTGTTCTTGTAATACCATTTCCCCTTTCCAAGGATCTTTGTCCCAAAGATAAGAACCGTAAGTAACCCCTCCGGTTGTTAGAAAGAATACAGGGATTCTTTAACTAATTTCATCATAATAGGCCGTATTCAAAAAGAAAAAGGAAAGAAAAAACCTCGATTCAATTAACGCAAGACGCGCGATAATTGTGCAGAATATATTAAGAAATTCGGTTCCAAAATTAACTTTTGTTCGAACTGTATTCGTTTCGGGGAAACCGACTACTTCTTCGTGGTTAACGTTCCAAGTTGTAATTGTTGTACCCGTCGTCAGCGTCTAGTCTGTAACGTACTAGATATAAACTCTTTAATAAAGATTAGAGAAAAACGAAAACGATTACAAAAGGAATAACGTAAGGTAGAAAATAAGCTAATAAAGCTTCTTGGTCGGCTAAAGCGCTTACGTCTCCAGCAAGATGTTCTAAAAAAAAAAGGCTTTTGCCATATTAAAAAAGGGATATAAGTTGGACCAACTAGAAAAGCAAGAAAGGTTAAAAAAAATAACTTCGTATAAAGGAAAAACAAGCGCAACTTACCTCTGAAATTAACGCTAACATGGAGGTATCTTCCTTTTTCGACTGGAGCGCCGAGGGTTTGGATTTAGGGATTAAATCGTTATCGCCTACGACCTTAATTACGTTAAAGACGGTCGGTCAGGATTTTAGTAATAAAACGTCTTAACTAGGTCCTTTGCATTTATCAGGTACTTAAAAGGCTCCCAAGTATTATTTTCAGGTAGGTAATTCTTTTATTTAATCAGATATTAAATTTTGTCGTTAACCACTCTTAAATCCAGTATTTTTTCGACTTCGTATTTATCGGTACTTTCCTCGATTTCCAGGTTTATCTTTAACAGGGCGTCATTAAATACTGGTTTTAATAAGGAAATGTGGAAAACAAAATATATCTTCATTATTTTTGGTAATAACAGTCGATAATTAGTTTTGAAAATGACCTCGTTAATCTTAAACGGACCAAACTTTTTAAAATCAAGTTTATTACTAAATCTTTTAGTTTTAACTTGTAAAATGTTTAAAGTTGCATTTTGTTTTTAACGTAACAAGTAAACTTTGTTTTCTTTCGATAAAATTAATTTCTTAATTTTTTTCTTGTTATAATATCGAGCTATCCGTTATTAAAGAAATTGCAGCTTAATCTTAAGGCGAGCTTAAATAGTTTTGATCTTAAATACTATCGTTTCTACTTTGGGAGCTACCGAAGTAACTTTCGGAGTTTTATTAAATAATTGTTCTAGTTATTAAATTTTTGCATTTTATCCATATACGGCTGTATAGGATAAAATATCCATGTTTTCGTTAACGGATATGTTATAAGCTATTTATGCCAGTAGAAATAGCTTTATCCAATTATCCTGCTGGTAATTAACATAATTCCTTAAGTATTGTGCTAAGGTTTGGTTTAATCGTTCTGTTTGTTTATCGGTTTAAAGGTAATATGCTATAAAGAACTTAAGTTTGGCGCCAATTTATTTAAAAAAGCTAGTGCCAAATTTAAAAGTAAACAGCTTGTTTTTATCTGAAATAATTCTTTTTGGGATTCCATGTTTATTAAGATAATATCTTACGAACGCGTAGGCCAACTATTCCGCTGTCGTATTTCCTTTAAAGGGTAAAAAGTACCCATACTTAGTAAGTCTATCGACAATTACCCAAACTCCATCGTACTGGACTCCGGTAACGGGATCCTTGAATAAGGGTAAGCCGGTAATAAAATCCCAAAATATGGTATTCCATGCTTTGTCTGGAATTTCTATAAGTTGCAGCAGTCCGTATGGTTTATAACGGGCTACTTTGGCCTTGTTACAAATATTGCAATCCTAAACTACTTATTTAACGACTTTTTTAAGTTCTAAGAAATCGTACTTTTCTTAAAGTCGTTTAATTATCTTGAAAATCCCTTAATGTCCATATAACGGGTTTTCGTAAAATTCTTTTACAAATTGCCTTTATCGTTTTTGCGGAACGTCAACCTTCGTATAGTATAGTAGTTAATTTTTGGACTGTCTCTTTAATTGTTTAACTTCTTTCTGTTCGTCAGGATTATAAAAGCTTTTAAATTAGGCCAAAAGTTCGGAAGTAAGTTTTTTTAGTATCTTACATAACTATAAGGTGCCTTCCTTTATAGGTTATAATATTTACATATGTCGTTTAAGGACCTTAATGTTATAACCTCCTTTTCGGCTTAGGATGTCCGCCTAAATGTTTTCCTTTCCCTTAATATGATAAATATTAAAATTAAACTGGAACAGAAAAACTATCCAGTTTTTATGTCGTTTATTTAGGTCCTGGATCGTCATGAAATGGGTAAGGTTCTTGTAATCGAAGTAGATATTAAAGGGGTCTTTAATTCCATTAAAGTAAGGTTCCCATTCCTTAAATGCTATAATAATTGCCAATAATTCTTTATCGTAGATGGGGTATCGCAATTTTGCATTTTTCAGTGCTTTGGAATAATAGGCCACTAGGTGCTATTTTCCGTCGTCTTCTTGTTATTTTAAAACTGCTTTTAGGGCTCCATTTAAAGCGTCCGTTTTCAGTCGCTTTTTTTTATTGTGGTTAGGTAGTTTTATAATGGGGGCGCTAATAATCTGGTCTTTAAATGTTTGCATTGCTTCCTTAACTTTTCTTGGAAACTCGAACTTTTTTCCAATGTACTTTTTGGTAGTAAAGTTCGTTAGGGGTTTAACGATTTTTTTGAAATCTTTGATTAAGCTGCGTACGTAACCCGTAAATCCTAAAAACTAACGGACGTCGGTAACGGTCGCTTTATTAGGAATCGGCCAATTTTTAACTGCCTTTATTTTAAAGTTCTGGATTTGAATTTGTCCTGGAGTAATAGTAAAGCCTAGAAAGTTTAGCTTTTGGGTGTACCATACGCTTTTTTCGGCATTTACCAACAAGTTTGCCTTTTAGAACGCTTTCAACGCTTGCGCGATATATCTCTTATGTTTTTCCAGGGTTTTAAAATAAATAAAAATGTCGTCTAAATAAACAAATACAAACCTATTAAGAAACTTTCGTAAGATAGTTATCAACATATGTTGGAAACTGGCAAAGGCATTGGTAAATCCTTAAGGCATTACCTTATACTCGTAAAGTCTATGAATTATTTTAAAAGAAGTTTTCCATTTTTCGCCTTTGGCCATTCGGACTAAGTAATAGCCATCCGGTAAGTCCAACGCCATAAACCATTTGGCTCTGCTAATATTTTCCTTCATAGTATCTATAAAAGTAAAAGGATACCCATTTTTAATAATGATATTATTTAGTTGTCGGTAATCGTAAACTCGTCGGTACATAAAATCTCCGTTCTTATCGATTCGGATTTTCCCATCCTTCATTTTTGGTACCATCATAACGGGATATCCTACAGGGGATTCGGACTCCTAAATATATCTACGTTTAAGGTCCTTCTGTAAACTCTTCCACAAAGCCTTAACCTTCTCTAAATTCATATAATAAACCTGGTAAAGTTTCGGATAATATCCTTCTTTAATAAAAATCCTGTAATCCCATTAATTATGCTCAGGTAATTTTTTTCGAATTCGTTCTTTAAACAATTTCTTAAACTTGTAGTACTTAAGGGGTACCTTTGCTATTAGGTCCACAATCCTAGCTTCTCTGATTAAATAGCAGACTTTTCGGAACTTCTCCCTTAAAAAGTTTTCGGGTTAATCCCAGGAAAATTCTTAAATTTTCCAGTTAATATAAGGATTGCTGGAACGAAGCCACGGCATTCCAAGGATAATGTCATATCCTGAAATGTCAACAACGTCTAATTTAATTTTTTCCGAATATCCTTATATTTATACTGGAAGTTCTTCCGTTTTTCGGAGGACTCGTCCGTTTTCGTATTTGGACAGGCTTCCATCGACAGTAAGTAACTTATACGACTTTAGCTTGTACTTTCAAGAAATTTGGTACCTTTCCGCCACTGAAGGTAAAATAAAATTACCTTTTACTCTTAAGTCGATTATAGCCTTAAATATCTGGCCTTTGTACTAAAGTAAAATCTCGATTTAATTACATCGTTCAGTTTTTGCTTCGTTTAAAATCTTAAAAGTTAGGGCTTCTCGGTGCCTTAATTTCGAAGGCCTGCGTAATTTTTTGATTTGTTAATTTTATTGGCTAAAAAGCGTTTCCATTTTCGGGCCTTCTTAACAGCATATTTAGAACACTTATCGTCCATGCAAGTAAACCATTTTCTTTTGCCAATCTAGCAAATTAATCTTGAAACTCTTACTTCCGTTATTTAAAAAGGTTCTAGTTTTAAAGGTAAGATCTCCGAAAAGTTAGCTCCCATATTTAAGATCTCATACATCATACATAATATGGGTACATAACACAGGCATCCCTGTACAATAGCTTTCTGGCTCTAAGCTGATTCGGGATAAAGGTAACAAGATCGTGGATAATCCGGCCATTTAAAAGTCTTAATACATCTGCACTTATCGTCAGGTTCGGTAAGTATCTCTTCACCCCATCCGGGCCAATAGTCGTTATCTTCTTTGGCGCGGGAGTAGGTTCGGCAGTTGTCATCATAACATGCGGAGAAATAAAGCATGTCGTGGTCTAGTTTCGAATTTGCAACAAATTCGGTTGGTTCTTTGATTTTAATGGCCTTATTAGGCTCTAGGGATGTTGGATCGTATATCACAGTATTAAGGCGCAACTAGCTATATTCATTATGCATTCTGCACCGCTGCTCATCCAAATAACAAATACATCCTAACCCTATGGCTATTCTGGAAATCTCTTATCCGGGATAATACCTGCAAGCTCTAATTGTTCGATTCTAACAAATCTGGCAACGCTCGTACTCTAAGTCGCCATTCTGTTCGTAATGTATGGTTATAATAGTAAATTCCCGCTAAAAGAAAATGGAACTAACTTCCCTTTCTTTTTCGCCTTCGCTATCTAATTCTTATTCGGCCATTTTAACCTTTTTCTAAGGTTAAGGAATACTTCCTTTCTTAAAGTCCCTTTTTGCTAAAAAAGGGTATTCGTTTTTATAATAACCTTTCTTGCCACAATTAAAACATTCAACATTTAACTTATCTTTCTTGGATTTCTTTAAAGCAATACTTGCTTCCTTTTGGGATCTACCCTTAGTTCTATCCCTTTGGAACTTGCTGCTTAAGCTTTAGTTATTTTTCCTTTTGTCGGATCTTTTCTTTTCCAGGTACCTTTCAAAAGTACGTCGATCGGCAATAATGGTCTTATTAATATAATTCTAAAAGGGGCCAATCTTGGGTACTTTATACATTTTATCCTTAACTTACGACTTTAAGCCGTTATAAAAGGGATAAAACAAAACATTTTCTGATAAATTGAAAATTAACGCAAAGCGATTAAATTCAGTCGCATACTTTGCTGCTAACTTGGTTTGCTGTAAGAAGTATAACTGTTTAACCGCATGCTATTTTTTATCGGAATCTCCAAACAAAGCTCGCATCCTTTCCTTAAAATATTCATAATTACCGAAAACATAATTAATTAAGTCGGAAAATTAATTAAAGTAATTCACAAGGTAATCGTTTATAATAGGTTTAAACTATAAAAAAACTTTTCTAGCAAGCAGCTAAAAAATGGCCATTACCTTCTAGTAATCCTTCGTTAAAGAATTTTCATAAAATTTAAGGTAAAGTCTGGCCTAAACCAAAAATCTTTTTACGTTTATAATTCCATCATAAGGCTTTGGAAGGGTTAGCTTGTAACCCTTAACCTCCGGCATTCCATAATAACTAAAAGGGGGAATAATACCTTCGCGAGTTTTGTTTGCACCAAATAAGGGCAAAGTCGAGGACCTTTATTGTCGGATAAATTCAGCATTTTCGTTTTTTAAGGTTTTAACTTCTTTTGCAAGGATGCTCAACTTCTCGTTAATAGTAGATTCTCTTTCTTTGCCCTTTTGTTCTTTAGTAGACTGTTTTTCTTCTTCTTTTTCTGCATCAAATCCATAAACTTTTATGGTATCTTTCGCCTGGGCAAGTTGTTGCAAAAGCTAGAAGGAAAAAGGTCCTCCTTAAGATCGGGTGGAAGGGGGTGCCATGTTGTCGATTAAGAAGAAGATTTTTTCGAAGGGAAGTAAATCGTCTAGTTTAGTTACTAATCCCTTACTAGCTAGTAACGGTGATCGGGTATGCTGTCTGTTTTCTGAACGTCGTCCTGTAATATCGTCTTCACTGCATTTAGGAGAGCTCATGCCTAACTGGGCCTTGAATCATTCGTCGGCTATTAATTAAGAAGCTATCAAAATGTAACGAACCTGTCATATACCCAACTAGAGGTATAAGCAGTATCCGAAATGAGGTCTTGATTTGCAGGTAACAATAGTGCGAGGAATAATTCGGGTAGTCTGTTCGTTAAAAAGATTTGCAGACTTTTCCTTCGATTAAAGGCTTAAATTGATAGCTAAAAAGCGAAATTAAGTAGGTGCTATGTATATGAGAAACCTTTTATTATATATCCATCTTTTTATAGTGAATGTGCTAGTGATCTATGTGATCTAAATGATTTGCCAGATCACTTAGATCAACTAGATCACGTCGAGAGCCAAGTCCTTTCTTGGCCCGAAGTTTAGCCGCATCCGCGCTAACCTCCAAGAACTTGGCTTCTTTCAGACAAGAACCCCTGTTCTTATAACAGTTAGCTGTTGCTAATTTTCTGCAAAAAGAAAAATAAAGTAAGTTTTTGCTACTGTTAAGTAATATGCTAACATTAAGGAGGATAATAAGGAAATAGGCGAGGATAATAAGGATAACGTTTAGAGGTTTTTACGATAGTTAAGTAATTCCCGTTTCGATGTTGTTATATATTAAATTTAAGTTTTGTTTCGAAATACCTTATAAACCGTAGATGCCTTACTGTAAAGTAAATGTATTTAAAAGTTTGGCGGTAACGCTTTTAATAAATAATAAGTAATAATTAACGCTTTTTTTATATTGCAACCTTTTTGCTGTAACGTATTTTTTTTTTAAAAACTTTTCGTTTTTTTTAATTTTTTTTGCTTTAATAATGCTTTATACGAAATAATAAACTTTTTTAATAAGTAATCGTAAGGTTTTTAAATATTTTTTTCGGAAGGGAAACTTTTTTACTTTATAAGGTATTATCTGTTATCGCGATTTTTTCGGTACGTTAAAACTTTTTTTATTTCCTAGCGCTTTTCCGTTTTTATATCGATATCGCTTTTCCGCTTTTTTTTAGGGTTGTTTTTGTTGTATTATGGCTTTAATAGTAATATAAAAAAAACGTTGTAAATTTTATTATAAAAAAACGGAAGCCGTATTTCGTAAATTAATTTCGAATTTGTAACTTTTGTAATTTGGAAAGGTTTAATATATTTATCGGAAAGTTTCCTATTGGGCCTTTACTGGTTAATATATTTAATGGAAATTTTTACTTATTATTTTTTTCGAAACTTTTTCGTAAGACGACTTTTGTTATAATACTTTTTATATGTATTTTGGGCTTTATAAAGGTATTTTTGCAGTATTTCTTTATTTTTTTACATCGTTATAACCTTTTCTTAGGTTACTTTAATAAGTTTAAAAATCTTGAATTGCCGTAATATAAACGCGATATTTTCTAAAGTTTATGGAATATATTTAAAAAATGTTTCGGTTGGTATTATTTTAGTCGTTAAATAATAATTGTTATTATATATAAACTGTGCCGTTAATAAGTATAATACTTAATTTATTTACTTTAAGTTGTAAAATATTCGTAAATAATATTTTAAAAATTGGTTTTAACGTTTTGTTTACTTATTTGTTTATAGGTAAAAAGTTATATTTAGTTTCCGTTTAATCGCGAATAATTCGTAAAAAGTTTTCCAGAAATTATTCGTAAATAAAAAGCCGCGGTTAAAAATTATACTATCGGGTATATTATATTAATTAAAGATATAATAAAAGAGTATTTCGGTTAAATTACTGGCAATAAACTTCGTCGTCGTTACGATATAATAAACATATTTCGTTATTTTATTTATTATAACGAAAATAACGTTATAATCTTTTTCGCCGTATGGTTTTGTAAATAATAGTAAGTTTGTAATAAAATTTATATTGATTTTTTTAAATAGGCGATCCGGAATCGGTAACGAAACGAATTTTCCGTAAAGTCGATATAACGTTGCCTTGGATTTTTGGCATTTAAGGTAACTTTTTAGATAATTTTTGATATTTCGTTTTTGCGTTTTTTAAAAATAGTTCTAAATTAGCCGTTTGTATATTTTTGTAATATCGAAATAGCTTATTATAAAGAAATTATGGTATTAGCTAACGAGGTTTTTACGTAAATCCGGGTTATATAGTATATAAACTGCGCCTTTATATTTTAGTATATTATTATCATTTTCGATACGTTATAACTATTTGTTTATTTCGCATTTTTTAAAACGTTTAATTTTTTATGTTCTGTTAAAAATAAATTCGTTCTTTTGTTATAACTTAAAAATCCAAGTAATTATTATGCTTTTTTCCGGTAATAATACCGTTTCGATAACGTTGTTAACGTTTTGCTATCGTAGGACGAGTAGTTTGCGATTTGTAATTCCAGTTAATATATATTTTACCTTTTCGGGTACGTCTTTGGCCGCCTTGTTTTCGGGCCTATATATATTTGTTCTTAACGCAATATCTGCGACTTTATTAATAAGGCGATAAATATTTGTTATTTCGAAATTCGATTAAAGCATTTTTATTTTTAGCATTTTTATTATTATTTCGATATTATTTCTTTTTTAAGCTTTTTCGGTTTTGTTATTTCGTAATAAGTTAAGTTTTCTTAATAAATTATCGGTTAAGTTATTTTTTTCCGGCCGGAATGTAATAACGAAATTTATTGTTACGAAGTTATTTAATTATTTTAATTATTTTGTATTAAATCGTTATTTCGATTTTAGATATTTAAAATTAAAATAATCCGTAATAATTTTAAAAGGGAATTACGAATAATTAATGAAATAACGTTACTTTTCGAAGGTATTTACGATAGCCAGTAGTTCGTTATTTTTTATAACGTAACGAGTTTCCTTCGGCGTTATCTTCCGGGACTTAAATATTACTGGGTATTAACGGTCGCTAGAAAGCTGGGATATAATTACCTTAATAGCTTTCCCGGACGTATTTATTTCGATACGAATAAATAACGATAAATTAAAATGCTAAAATATCTTTTTTATTATAAAGGCTGCCTAAAATATCTTAAATGTTATCTTTTTTCGGAAAAATAACTACATAAAACCTTTAGTTTTTTTATGAAATCGATCCGTTAACGGTGCAGATATTTTTGCATAATTTTTAATAAACCTTCGATAAAATCCTATAAAACTTAAAAAAACTTAAATATTATAAACGTTTTTCGGTAGCTGCTAGGCTTTAATAACTTCGACGCAACCTTTTTCCATTTTAATGCCACTCGGCGAGATTTAAAATCCAAGAAAGGAAATTAAAAATACGTAAAATTTACATTTATTTATATTTGCGTAAAGCTTCCATTTTTTTAACTTTTCGAATATTTTACGAATATATTGTTTATATTTTATTGGATTTTTGTTATATATTAATATATCATCGAGGTAAACGATATAAATATAATTTATTAAGCCTGCTAAAGTTCGGTTAATATATATCTAAAACGTAATTAAAGCGTTAAAAAACTTAAACGGTATTATTAAATATTCGAAGTAATTATATCTCGTTTTAAAAACGGCTTTTTAATTTTTTTTTAATACGTATTTAACCGTACGTATCTTTTAAATTTAGCTTCGTATATATATAAGCACTTATTAATCGATCCAGAATTTTTTATATTAAAAGTAATAATATACGATTTTTGCGAATTATCCGATTAAGGTTTTTATAATCGATATAAAGGCGTAACGTACTTTTTTTCTTAAAGACAAATAATAAAAAAGTTCCGGTTAAGCTATTATTATGCCTAATTTATCCTTTTTTTCCCGTTACCTTTAAAAACTTTTTAAAAGTTTTAAATTCCTTTTTTAAAAGTAAGTAAAATGGAGTTTAAGGAAATTCCTTTCCTTCGAATAAATTTATCGCATATTCGTATAATAAATATTCCGGTAACTTAGCAACTTTTTTCTTAAAAAACATATCGGCGTAGTCGTTATGGTATTTCTTTTTATATTTTTCGTATTTTTTTGGTATAAACTTTTTATCGTCTTTATCTAGCGGTATAAATATAATAGTTATTACGGTTATAACGAAAATAATATTTCGTAGCTTTTTTACTAAATTAACGAACTTAATATTTTCGTATTCGAATCGATACCTTTACTTAAATTATAACCAATGAATAACGGAATTTATTTTTTGAAATTATAAAAAACTTAATATAATATTCGGTTTTTTTTGCTTTTACGATAACGAAACGATATTTTTTTTAATTTCGTAATATTAAATAAATCTGCGATCCGAATTTATAACGTTATATATCTGTATATTATAATAAAGTCGCTTAAGTAAATTTTTAATTTCGGTCCGGGTTTTAATCGAAGTAATTATTTTTCTTTTTCGAATATTTCGTAACGTATTATATTATAATTTGCCTTTAAATTTATTTAGCCGCGAAATTTTATTCATTAATTTCTTTTACGCACTTTTAAAAGGTAATATATACGTCATAAGGAACTTTTTTCTTATTAGCGAAAGTTTCGTATAAGGTTCGAATTAATACTTGTCGAAGGTTTTTTCGTGCAGTTTATCCGGAAATAACTTTTCGCGCTATAATTAAAATACGTCGCTTCGGGGTAGAAACTAAGTAAATGGCCTTTTTTAAAATAATAGCCGCATATATATTTCCGAAATATATTTAAAACGTTTTAATTTTTTTTAAGGTATTCGAATTTACGGTAGTTAAGTTTTCCGTATTTAAAGTAAAATCTTTACGGTAACCTTAAAGGTTTTTTGCGAAATATAGTCGTATTTATTATATAGCTTAGGTTTTGCGGTAATTATAAACCTTAAGCTAGTTACTAGGTATTAAGGAAATATCGATTTATTCGCGGCAAAATAGAAGCTTTTAAAGCGAAAGTTTAAGGTAATGATTTTAAATTTAAGGCTTTTTTATAAGTTATATTTAAAGATTTACGTAAAGCAGTTACGGATATAAAATTGGTTATATAAAAGCGTAACCGTATAATAAAACGGCTTATTAAGGAAATAATATTACTTATTTATAAAAACGTAACGAAAGTTTATTTATATCGTTAATAAAACGCGTCAACTTTTTTGTTAAACTTTTAAAATATCGTATCGAACTTTACGTTAATAAAGGTAAATTATCGTAATGCGTTTTCGAAAACATTTTTGAAAATTGTTTTTAAGTTAAATCAATTTATAATACGAATATAACGGTTATTTCGTATTTTAGTTTTCGTAATTTCGTTATTTTCCTATAATTTTAATAAATGTTTATAAATAAGTTAAATGTAATATACGTTAACGCGTAATTTATTCCGTAAAATTATAACGAAGGTTTTCAGTTTTCGAAGGTAATATTTAACTAGGTTGTAAAGTTCGTAAAATCTAAATAAACTTTTCCTTAGTATTTTAAATTAAGTAAGGTTTTAAGTAATTTATTCTTTTTTTTAATATTTTGTTAGGTTTTAATTTGTTTATAAATAGTTAACGTAAATTCTTCGGCGCCCGAGTTTGTTAAGGTTATATAGTTTGCGGGTACCGCAGCTTTTAAAGCTTTTATAACGGGGATATTGCCGAATATTATAAGATTTAACCCGGAAAATATATGTAAAAGGTTTGCTGTATTGTCGTCGAAGGCGCGTAATATAACATTTAATTGTTGGACCTTACGATCCAGCTGTAAACGTCGTTGTTTTTTCGCAAGGAATTTTTGTAAGTATCGTTATTTCTTTTTTAAATGTTCGTTTTCGTTATTTAGTATTTAAACTTTTTTTTCGTATTCCTTAAGCCGCCGTCAAAACCTTAATAAGATAGGTTTAGGTTTTAAAGTTTAAATAGGTTTAGTAACCGGAATAACCGGTTTATCGTTATACGGAGTCGTAATTATTTTGCTTGTTTTTTACGGTTTAATCGAAGTAAAAAAGTTTTAATTTGTTAAATATATTAAGATTAAAATAAAAAGAATAATACGGGTATATGTAACGAACCTGTTATACGACTACCTGGAGGTATAAGCAGTATCCGAAAGGGGTTCTTGATTTGCAGGTAACAATAGGGCGAAGAATGATTTAGTAATTTGTTCGTTAAAGAGATTTGCGGATTCTTCCCTTAATCGAAAAACGATGCCTTTGATTAAAGATTTAGATTGATAGCTAAAGAACGAATTTATCTAGGTATTATCTATATAGGAAAACCGTTCGTTATATATCCTTCTATTTTTTGGTGAGTGTACTTTTGATTTATGTAATTTATCGTGATTTACCTTATTCGTCCTAAATCAATTAGATCATATTAGATTACCAAGGTCTTAGCCAGTTCCGTAGTTTACCCGGAGCTCGTCCGCGTTAGTCCTAAAGGAGCATTTTTATCTTGGAGAACCTTTAGTTCGTAATATTATTCCCCTTTTCCAAGAATCTTTGTCCCAAAGATAAAAAAGGTAAATATCCCTTTATTCGAAACCGTTTTTTGTTATTTTTTTTCAGTTAACTGGATTTATTATGATAAATCGAACAAATAAACGAAAAGGGAAACCTTGTTTTAATTAACGGAAATCCCGAGATAATTAAGTTGATTCGATTAGGAGTTTTGGCGTTAAAGTATTTCTTTGTTCGAATTGCGTTCGCTTTGGTAATTTTGATTGTTTTTATATAGTCGGCATTCCGAGTTATAACAATTGTACTCGTCGTTAACGTTTATTTTATAACGTATTAATTATAAATTCCTTGTCGAAAATTGATAAAAAACGTAATCGGTTATAACAAAAGTAACGTAAAGTCGAAGATGGGTTTTTAGCGTATCAGGAAGTAATTAAGAAAGAATTGGATAAATTGCGTTAACGTTAAAAGGAAATACTTCGTCGGCAAAAAGAAAAATCGTAAAAGTTTATTAAGCGACTGAAACGTTTACGCCTTTAACAAAACGTCTTAAAGAAAAAGGTTATTGCGATTTTAAAGGAAGGATATAAATTAAATTAACTAGAAAAATAAGAAAGATTGGAAAAAGAACAACGTCGTATAAAAGCAGAGCAAGTTTAGCTTATTTCTAAAATAAACGCTATAGCAAAAGCGTTTATTTCTTTCGATTAAAGCGCTTTAGGGTTAAATTTAAATCCTAGGCCGCTGTCCCTTACGACGTTAGCCGCGTTAGAGTCGGTCGGTTAGGATTCTGACGGTGAAACGTTTTAATTAAGTTTTTTGCGTTCGTTAGGTGCTTAAGGGGTTCCTAAGTATTTTCTTCGTGTAAGTATTCCTTTTAGTTGATTAAATACTGGACCTTGTTTTTAATTACCCTAAAGTCCAGTATTCGTTTAATTTCGTACTTACCGTTATTTTTTTCGACTTTTAGACTGGTTTCTAACGGAACGTTTTTAGGTATTGGTTTAAGTAAAGAGATATGGAAAATAGGGTGTATTTTTATTGTTTTCGGTAGTGATAGTCGGTAGTTAATTTTGGAAATAACTTTATCGATTTTAAACGGACCAAGCTTTTTAAAGTCGAACTTGTTATTAGATCTTTTTGTTTTAATTTAAAATATGTTCGAAGTCGCGTTTTGTTTTTAGCGTAATAAATAAACTTTGTTTCCTTTCGATAAAATTAATCCCTTAATTCTTTTTTTATTGTAATATTAGGTTATCCTTTGTTAAAAAAATCGTAATTTATTTTATAGGCGGACTTGTACTATCTGGATTTTGGTTGTTACCGTTTCTACTCGAAAAGCTTTTGCGGTTAACTTTAGAGCTTCGTCCAGTGGCTGTTCTGGCCGTTAAGTTTCTGCTTGGTAACCATATACCGCTATATGGGGAAAAATACCTATATCTTTATTAGTAAAGGTATTATAAGCCATTTAAGCTAGTGGAAAAAGTTTAACCCAATTATCCTGCTGGTAATTAATGTAACTTCTTAAGTACTGTTTTAACGTTTAATTTAAACGTTTTGTTTATCCATCTATCTGTAAATGGTATGCTGTCGAGAATTTAAGTTTGGTACCTATCTGCTTAAAAAAGCTGGTACTAAACTTTGATGTAAAAAGCTTATCCCTATTTAAGATAATTCTTTTTGGTATTTTATACTTATCGAGGTAGTATCGGACAAAGGCGTAAGTTAGTTATTCTGCCGTTACGTTTCCTTTAAAAGGTAAGAAATACTTATATTTGGTAAGTCTGTTAACGATTACCCATATTTTATTATATTAAACTTTAGTAACGGGATCTTTTGATAAGGGTAAACCGGTAATAAAATCCCAAGTAATGGTATTTTAAGCCTTTTTTGGAATATTTATAAGCTATAAAAGTTTATAGGGTTTATATCGGGCTGCTTTTGCTTTGTTGCAGATATTGCAATCTTTAATTACTTATTTAACAGTTCGTCGAAGTCCTAGAAAGTCGTATTTTTCCTGCAATCGTTTGGTAGTTTTGAAAATACCTTAATGTCCGTATAACGGATTTTCGTGGAACTTTTTGACGAATTGCTTTTGTTAATTTCGAAGGATGTAAATTTTGCCATGGTATAACAGCTGGTTTTCAGGTTATCTATTTAACTGTTGTACCTTTTTTTGCTTTTTTTTATTATAGGAATTTCGGAATTCCGTTAAAAGTTTTGGGGTAAGTTGCTTTAGTATTTTACATAACCGTAAGGTACCGTCCTTAATCTGTTACAGTACTTGCATTCGACGTTTCGGAACCTTAAAGTCGTAATTTTTTTTGCGATTTAAGATATCTACTTGGATGTTTTTTTTCCTTTTAATATGGTGGATTTAGAAATTGTATTTCGATAAGAAAATTATCCAAGTTTCGTAACGTTTGTTTAGTTTTTAAGTTGTTATGAACCGGATAAGGTTTTTGTAATTTAAGTAAATATCGAAAAGTTTTTTAGTTCCGTTAAGAAAAGGTTCTTATTCTTTAAAAGCGTTGATAATTGCTAACAGCTTTTTGTCGTAGATCTTATATCGGAGTTTTGCGTTTCGAAGGGCCTTGGAATAATAGGTTACTAAGTACTATTTCCCATCATCTTTTTGTTGCTCCAGAACTGCGCTTAAGATATAATTTAAGGCGTTTATCTTTAGGCGTTTCCTTCTGTCGGCGTTAGGCAATCTTATTATTAACACTTTGGTAATTTCGTTTTTAAGTAGTTAAAAAGTTTTTTTAGTTTCTTTTGGAAGTTCGAATTCCTTTTTAATATATTCCTTAATAATAAATTTCGTTAAAGGTTTAACAATATCTTTATATCCTTTAATTAGGTTACGTACGTAACCCGTAAATCCTAAGATCTGCCGGATATCGGTAACGGTTGCCTTGTTAGGGATAGGCCAGTTTTTAACTGCTTCTAATTTGGAATCCTGGATCTAAATTTAACCGGGGGTAAAGGTAAATCTTAAATAGTTTAGCTTTTGCGTATGCTATATATTTTTGGCGGGGTTAATTCTGATATTTGCTTTATTTAAAGCTTTAAGAACTTAGAAAATATGTTTTTTATGTTTTTCCAGCGTTTCGGAATAAATAAGGATGTCGTCGAGGTAGACGAAAACATATTTATCTAGGAATTTCCTAAGTATGGTTATAATTAGGCGTTGGAAACTGGCAAGGGCGTTAGTAAATCCTAAAAGCATAATTCGGTATTCGTAATACCCGTATATCGTTCGAAAAGCAGTTTTCCATTTTTCTCTTTTTGCCATTTTAATACGGTAATACCCGTTTCGAAAATCCAAGGCGGTAAACCATTTGGCTTTGCTTGCGTTTTCCCTTAAGGTATTTATTAAAGTTAAAAGATAACCGTTTTTAATAATAATATCGTTTAGCTGTCGGTAATCGACTACGCGTCGGTAAACCGGATCTTTATTTTAGTCGATTTTCTGCTTACCGTTTTTGATCTTAAGTACTATAAATACAAGGTATCCTGCGGGGGATTCGAATAGCTAAATGTAACCTTTTTTTAGGTTTAATTGGATACTTTTCTATAAGGCCTTTACCTTTTCTAAATTTATGTGGTAAATTTTGTAAAGCTTGGGGTAATATCCTTCTTTAATGGGTATGCGATAATCCCATTATCTATATAAAGGCAATTCGTAGTTTTTTCTATTTTTAAAAAGTCGTTCGAATCGCTGATACTCTGGAGATATAGTACTGGCAAAATTTGATACCTTGGTTTTTCGGATAATATAACAGACTTTTTTGGACCTTTTTTTAACAGGAATTAATTCGTGGTCCCAAAAAAGCTGGCGAGTTTTCCAGTTAATCAATGGATTACTAGAATTAAGCTATGATATTCCCAGGATAACATCATAACCTGAAATATCGGCGATATCTAACGTAAGATACTTTTAATACCCTTAAATCTATATTAAAAATTTCTCAATTTCTTTAAGAATTCGTCCGCCATCGTATTAAGAAAGATTTCCATTAACTATCCGTAATTTGTAGGACTTTAGCTTATACCTTTAAAAAATATGATATTTTTCGGCCACGGCTAGCGAAATAAAGTTGCCTTTTACTTTAAAGTCAATTATAGCTTTAAAAGTTTGGCTTTGGTACTGAATAAAAATTTCGATCTAACTTCGTAATTTTTTTTTTGCTTTATATAAGGTCTTAATTCGCAAAGCTTCTCGATGTTTTAATTTCGAAAACCTTTGCCGTTTTTTAACTTCGTAATTCTGTTCGCTAAAAGACGTTTTTATTTGCGGGCTTTTTTAATTGCGTATTTGGTACACTTATCGTTTATGCAAATATACCACCTTCGTTAACTAATTTGACATTTTACCTTAGTAATTTTTACCTTTAACGTTTAAAAAGGCTTCTAATTCGAAGTTAAGATTTCTGTAAGGCTTGCTCCCATATCCAAAAGTTTATACATTAAGCATAACATAAAGGTATAGCATAAATAACCCTAAGTAATAGCTTTTCGGCTTTGATCCGATTCGGAATGCAAATAACAAAATCGAAAGTATTCGGGCCATCGGGGGATTTCGATATATCTATAGTCGTTATTAGGCTCTGTAAGGGTTTTTTCGTCTTAACCGGGCCAATAATTATTATCTTCCTTTGTTCGAAGATAAATTGGATAATCGTTATCGTTACAAGCCGAAAAATGAAAAAGTTCGTGCTTATTAACAAAATCCTGTTCAGGGGCTTCGGTTTTAAGGTATATTACCCGTTCTAGGGATACGCTGGATTTAGGGGTCTTCTGCCCGTAATTGTTAAATTCTGGGCGCATCTAGCTATATTCGTAATATATTTCGCACTTCTGCATATCTAAATAACATTCGCATCCTAACCTTATGGCTACCTTAAAAGCTGGTTATCCGGGATAATACTTACAGGCTCTAGCTGTTTAATTCTAGCAAATCGGGCAACGCTTATACTCTAAGTCGCCGTTTGGTTCACAGTAAGTCGTCGCGATGGTATATTCCTGTTAGAAAAAGGTAAAATTAACTTCCTTTTCTTTTTCGCTTTCGCTGTTTATTTCTTATTCGGCCGCTCGGGCTTTCTTTTAAAAAATCCCTCCCTTCCTAAAATTCCTTTTAATTAAAAAACGATATTCGTTCTTATAATAATCTTTTTTGCCACAGTTAAAGCATTTAATATTCGACTTATCCTTTTTAAGCTTCCTGGAAATAATATTCGCTTTTTTTTAGGTCCTATTTTTATTTTTGCTTTTTTAAAACTTGCTACTAAAGCTTCGATCGTCCCTTTTTCTATCGGATTTCTTTTTCTTTAAGTACTTCTTAAAGGTACGTCGATCGGCAATAATAGCTTTGTTAATATAATCCTGGAAAGGGCCAGTTTTGGGTATTTTATACATTTTATCTTTAACTTATAATTTTAGGCCGCTGTAAAAGGGATAAAATAATACGCTTTCTGGAAAATTAGAAACTGATGCAAGGCGATTAAATTCAATCGCATATTTAGCTGCTAACTTAATTTGCTGGAAAAGGTGCAACTGTTCGACCGTATATTATTCTCTATCGGAATTTCTAAACAAAGCTTACATTTTTTCCTTAAAATATTTATAATTACCGAAAACATAATTAGTTAAATCGGAAAATTGGTTAAGGTAATTCATAAAGTAATCGTTCATAATAAGTTCGGATTACAAAAGAACTTTTCCAGCAAGCAACTGAAAGATAATTATTACCTTTTAATAATTTTCCGTTAAAGAATTTTTATAAAACTTAAGGTAAAGTTTGGCCTAAATTAAAAATCCTTTTATATCTATAGTACCGTCGTAAGGTTTTAGGGAAGTTAGCTTATAACCTTTAATTTTTAGCATTTTATGATAAGCAAAAGGTGAAACAGTATTTTCGCGGAATTAATTCGCGTTAAATAAAGGCAATATCGAAAACCTTTGCTGTCGAGCAAGTCTGGCATTTTCCCTTTTTACCGTTTGAAGTTTAGTTATTAAGGTGCGTAGCTTATCGTTAATTGTAAGTTCTTTTTCCTTACCTTTCGGGCTGTCGGATTCCTTTTTTTTCTTTGGTTCGTTTTCCTGGACTTTAATAGTTTCTTTTGGAGCCGGGAAGGATTGTTACAAAGAAAAAAAAAAGGTTTCCTTAAAACCGAGTAATAAGGAAAGCCATGTTATCGATTAAAAAATTAAAAAAAGGACTTCTTTAATAAGGGGTAAAATGCTTTAATCCAAATATCGATCCCTTACTGGCTAATAATGGCGATCGGATATATCGTTTATTTTCTAAACGCCGTTTTGTGATATCGTTTTTACTAGGTTTAGGAAAGTTTGTACCTAACTAAGCCTTAAACCATTCGTCGGTTATTAATTAAGGAGTTATCAAAATGTAACGAACTTGTTATACGATTACTTAAAAGTATAAGTAATATCCGAAAAAGGTTTTTGATTTGCAGGTAATAATAGGGCGAAAAATAATTTAGTAATTTGTTCGTTAAAGAAATTTGCGGACTTTTCCTTTAATCGAAAAACGATGTCTTTAATTAAAAACTTAAATTAATAACTAAAAAACGAATTTATCTAGGTGCTATTTATATAGGAAAACCGTTCGTTATATATTTTCTTATCTTTTGGTAAGTGTGCCTTTGATTTATGTGATTTACCGTAATTTACCCCATTCGTCCTAAATCAACTAGATTACATTAAATCACCAAGGTCTTGGCCAGCTCCGTAGTTTACCCGGAGCTCGTCCGCGCTAGTCCTAGAGGAGCATTCTCATCTTGGAGAACCTCTGGTTCGTAACAGTATATTAAGAATTAATTTAAAATTTGCTTTTTTTTCTTAAAAGGGGAATAAGTAATTACTTATATAACGGTTATTCCGGAAAGCATCGTAGCGATTGCGTAATGATAATACTTTAAAAACTTGGGGTCGTCTTAATAATACGTATAGTCCTTCGCATTTTCTTAGCTTTTAAGTACTTGGTGCCGTTTTAATAATACGCATAATTCTTCGTATTTTCTTAGCCCTTAATAAAGCTTTTTCCCTTTTAAACCTTTGTTTTTAAAGGCTTAAAAAGATTATCTTTATTATATGCTGTAGTTAGTAAGTTATCTTTATTAAAGAAACGTAATAACTTTGTAACGAATAAAAGTAAGTAATAATTAATAATAAGACGTAACTTTTGTATGAACTTTTCGCAGTTGGATAATATATTTAAGATAATTTGCAGCGAGGTAGCTGAAGTACCGAAAATTCTGCCGGCAGAAAATCTTTACCGCTTTTGGTATACCGTTTTCGATATATATAAATTTCCCTTTTTTTCCTTAAGACTTAGCTGCTTTTTTTTTATCGTTTTCGCGTTCGCCGGTATGTAATTTGTTATCTGTTCGTAACGAGTTTACTTTTTTAAGCTTATTACGGGCTTTTGTATATTTTCGTTGTTAATTAGTAACGGGGTAGATTTATATTTGTATTTCGGTTTTTTGCGTTTTCGATATAACTTTTTACGAACTTTTCCGAAACTTTTTTAAAATGGCCTTTTTTATTAAAAAAAAGCATATACGTATTTTATAAGCACTTTTTAGTAATATTTTTCCTTTTTTATTAACGGCTCGTTTTAAGGCTTTCCGTAATATTCCGTACTTACGTTATACGGTAGCCATAATTTGTTTACTGAATTATTGCTATAAGATCGATAAAACGTTTAAAAGTATTAATAAGTACGTTATTTTTTGCATTAGTAATAAGGTAATAATAAAAGTAGTTTTTATATTTTTATTATTATTTAAAGATAACGCTGTTAATTCGTAACAGCAGTTCTTTACGTTTTTCCGTTAATTCGTATTCGATTTCGTAAAAGCGTTTTAAAAGTTTACCGAAATCGAGGTTATAAATGAAGGTAAAACTAAAGCTTTTAGGGAGAATTAACGTACCACACAAGTGAACGGCACACACAAGTGAGCGGCACACTTTTTGGCACTGCGCAACAATCAATCCAAATAACTCAACCACAACACATCGCATTAATTCCAATCAATCGTATTCTTTTTCGCCGTCCGTATCTCCAGCTTCTGAACAAATGCACGCATCATATCAAGGTTTGTTGCGGACATTATATTGCCATTCCTTCCTGCTAACCCTCCTGTAACTTACCAGCGCCTAACGCATCCAAGCTAATATTTCCTCCATTTCGTACGACCTAAAGCCGACCGACTAGATAACTATTCTCGACCGAATCCTTAACCCAAATACGCAAGCTTTTCTTGTCCGGCTTTAATACGTTGAAGATATACGTCAGAAAACGTGTTATAAAACGCGTTGGAAGCGCGTTGGAAGCGGGTTGGGGGGCATGGGGGTCCGTGCGGGGCGTCTCGCGGGGCGTGTGGCAGGGCGTATAGCAGGGCGTGTCGGGCTTGATTCTGCAACAATTCGATACCTACGCAATTAAATGATTAAAACAAACGTTTCGGCGAAAGATGAATATTTGCTATATAGGATGAACAAGGTCTTTTAGCCAGCAGAAAGGTTAGGGCAAAGAATTGCTGTTAATAGCTGCTGAAGTTAGTCGGTTGCGGTCGGCTGAAAAAGAAGGATGGCAACCTGGCGTCCGCAACAAGTCTTGATATAATGCGTGCACTTGTCCAGAAGCTGTAGATACGGACGGCGAAAAAGAATACGATTGATTGGAATCAATGCGATGTGTTGTGGTTGAGTTATTTGGATTGATTGTTACGCAGTGCCAAAAAGTGTGCCGCTCACTTGTGTGTGCCGTTCACTTGTGTGGTACGTTATACTTTTTAACGAAACGAAATAAGTTTTTTTTCTCTTTTCGCCGAGTTTTTTGTTAATGTAATATATAGGCCGAAAAGGTTTAAATTAATGCCAAAAGTAAATTCGATAAAGTTTATTTAACGTATAAAGAAAATGTAAATCTTTTTCGTACTTTATCGTAATATATTTTGCGATTAATTTGCTGTTAATTCTGTAGCGATTTTTTTGCTGTTAACGTAAATACTTTTTAGGTTTATTGTCCGAAGTTTCTGGCTGGTAATAATACGACTATTTCGACTTTATAGCTCCTTTTTTTTTAACTTTTTTAAAAAAACATTAAATAAGTAAAAGATACTTGCGTCGTTTTCGACGTAAGTACTTAGCGATTTTTCCCTATTAGCTGTTGTTAATTCTTTACGAAAGGAAAAATAAAGCAAGTTTTTATTGCTGTTAAGTAATATGCTAACGTCGAAAAGAATAATAAGGAAATAGGTAAAAATAATAAGGACGACGTTTAAACGTTTTTGCGATAATTAAGTAATTCCCGTTTTGATGTCGTTATACGTTAAATTTAAGTTTTGTTTCGAGATATTTTATAAACCGTAGATACTTTCCTATAAGGTAAATGTACTTAAAGATTTAGCGGTAACGCTTTTAATAAATAATAAGCAATAATTAACGCTTTTTTTATATTGTAACCTTTTTATTATAACGTATTTTCTTTTTAAATTTTTTTCTTTTTTTTAATTTTTTTTTGCTTTAATAATGCTTTATACGAAATAGCGAGTTTTTTTAATAGGTAATCGTAAGGTTTTTAAATGTTTTTTTCGCAAAGGAAATTTTCTTATTTTATAAAGTATTATTGTTTGTTATTGCGATTTTTTTGATACGTTAGAACTTTTTTTATTTTTTAGCGTTTTTCCGTTTTTATATCGATATTGTTTTTTTATTTTCTTTAGGGTTATTTTTGTTATATTACGGCTTTAATAATGATATGGGAAAAACGTTATAAATTTTGTTATAAGGAGGCGGAAGTCGTATTTCGTAAGTTAATTTCGAATTTATAACTTTTGTAATTTGGAAGGGTTTAATGTATTTATCGGAAAGTTTTTTTATTAGGCTTTTGTTGGTTAATATGCTTAATGGAAATTTTTACTTATTGTTTTTTTCGAAATTTCTTCGTAAAATAACTTTTGTTATAATATTTTTGTATACGTATTTTAGGCTTTGTAAAGGTATTTTTGCTATATTTTTCTGTTTTTTTATATCGTTATAACCCTTTTCTGAGTTTCTTTAGTAGATTTAAAATTTTTGAATTGTTGCGGTATAAACGTAATATTTTTTAAGGTTTATAAAATGTACTTAAAAAATATTTTGGCTGGTATTAAATTGGTTGTTAAATAATAACTGTTATTATATGTAAATTGTGCCGTTAATAGGTATAATGTTTAATTTATTTGCTTTAAGTCGTAGAATATTTGTAAATAATGTTTTAAAAGTTAGTTTTAACGTTCCGTTTGCTTATTTGTTTATAAGAGGAAGATTGTATTTAGTTTCCGTTTAATCGCGAATAATTTGTAAAGGGTTTTTTAAAAATAATTCTTAAATAAGGAGCTGCGGTTAGAAATTATACCGTCGGGTGTATTATATTAATTAAAGATATAATAAAAAAGTATTTCGGTTAAATTATTGGTAATAAGTTTCGTCGTCGTTGCGATATAGAAAATATATTTCGTTATTTTATTTATTACAACGAAAATAACGTTATAACCTTTTTCGCCGAATGGTTTTGTAAATGGTAATAAGTTTGTAATAAAATTTATAATAATTTCTTTAAATAGGCAATCCGGAATCGGTAACGAAACGAGTTTTCCGTAAGGTCGATATAATGTTATTTTAGATCTTTAACATTTAGGGCAGCTTTTTAGATAATCCTTAATATTTCGTTTTTGTGCTTTTTAAAAGTAATTCCGAATTAGCCGCTTATATGTTTTTATAATACCGAGATAGCTTGCTATAAAAAGATTATAGTATTAGCTAATAAGTTTTTTGCGTAAATCCGGGTTATATAATATATAAATTGCGCCTTTATATTTTAATAAGTTATTATTATTTTCGATACGTTATAATTGTTTGCTTATTTCGCGTTTTTTAAAACGTTTCGTTTTTTAAATTTTGCTAAAAATAAATTTGTTTTTTTGTTACAATTTAAAAATCCGAGTAGTTATTAGGCTTTCTTTCGGCAGTAATGCCGTTTCGATAACGTTATTAACGTTCTGCTGTCGTAGGACGAGCAGTTCGCAACCTGTAATTTTAGCTAGTATATATTTTACTTTTTCGAATACGTCCTTAACCGCCTTGTTTTCGGGCTTGTATATATTTATTTTTAGCGTAATATCCGCGACCTTGTTAATAAGGCGACAAATATTCGCTGTTCCGAAATTCGATTAAAGCATTTTTATCTTTAGCGTTTTTATTATTATTTCCATATTAATTTTCTTTTAGGCCTTTTCGTTTTTGTTATTTCGTAACAAGTTAAGTTTCCTTAATAAATTATCGGCTGGGTTATTTTTCCTCGGCCGGAATATAATAACGAAATTTACCATTACGAAATTATTTAATTATTTCAGTTACTTCGTATTAAGTCGTTATTTCGATTTTAAATATTTAAAATTAAAATAATCCGTAATAACTTTAAAAAGGAATTGCAAGTAACTAATAAATAACGTTATTTTTCGAAGGTATTTATGATAGCTAGTAGTTCGCCATTTTTTATAATGTAGCGAATTCTTTCCGGCGTTATTTTCCGGAATTTGAATATTATTAGGTATTAACGGTTGTTATAAAGCTGGGATATAATTACCTTAATAGCTTTTCCGGACGTATTTATTTCGATACGAATAAATAACGATAAATTAAAGTACTAAAGTATTTTCCTTATTATAAAGGTTACTTGGAATATTTTAAACGTAATCCTTTTTCGGAAAGATAATTATATAGAACTTTTGGTTTCTTTACGAAGTCGATCCGTTAACGGTACAGATATTTTTGCATAATTTTTGATAAATCTTCGATAAAATCCTATAAAACCTAAGAAAATTTAAATGTTATGGACGCTTTTCGGTAACTGCGAGGCTTTAATAGTTTTAACGTAACCTTTTTTTATTTTAATGCCATTCGGCAAAATTTAAAATTTAAAAAAAGAAACTAAAGATACGTAAAATTTACATTTATTTATATTCGCG
The DNA here is from genome assembly GCA_004155945.1 of Monosporascus sp. mg162. Lineage (NCBI taxonomy): Eukaryota > Fungi > Ascomycota > Sordariomycetes > Xylariales > Monosporascus > Monosporascus sp. mg162. The sequence continues at coordinate 58,416 of QJNY01000367.1, forward strand.
TAAAACTTTTATTCCTTTAGCTTTTCGAGTATTTTACGAATATGTTGTTCGTATTTTACTGGGTTTTTGCTATATATTAATATATCGTCGAGGTAAACGATATAAATATAATTTATTAAGCCCGTTAAAACTCGGTTAATATATATCTGGAACGTAATTAAGGCGTTAAAAAGTTTAAACGGCATTATTAAGTATTCGAAATAACTATATTTCGTCTTAAAAGCGGTTTTTTATTTATTACCTTTTTTAATACATATTCGACGGTACGCATCTTTTAAGTTTAACTTCGTATATATGTAAGTACTTATTAAACGATTTAAGATTTTTTATAGTAAAGGTAACGGTATATAATTTTTGCAAATTATCCGATTAAACTTTTTATAATTAATATAAAAACGTAACGTACTTTCTTTTTTAGGAACAAATAATATAGGGGTTCTGATTAGATTATTATTGTACTTAATTTATCCTTTTTCTTCTGTTACTTCCAAGAACTTTTTAAAAGCTTTAAGTTTTTTTTTAAAAAAGTGGGTAAAATAAGCTTTAAAAAGGTTTCTTTTTTTCGAATAAATTTATTGTATGCTTGTATGGTAAATATTCCGGTAGCTTAGCACCTTTTTTTTTGGAAAATATATTAGCATAGTCGCTATAGTATTTTTCTTTATATTTTTCGTATTTTTTTAGTATAAGCTTTTTATCGTTTTCGTTTAACGGTATAGGTATAATAGCCGTTACGGTTATAACGAAAGCGGTATTTCGTAACTTTTCCGCTAAATTAACGAATTTAATATTTTCGCGTTTAAAGCGATATTTTTATTTAAGTTGTAATTAATTAATAACGGGATTTATTTTTCGAAATTATAAAAAGTTTAATATAAAATTTAATCTTTTTGTTTTTACGATAACGAAACGATATCTTTTTAATTTCGTAATGTTAAATAAATTTATAATCCGAATTTATAACGTTATATATCCGTATGTTATAATAAAGTTACTTAAGTAAGGTTTTAATTTCGGTCCGGGTTTTAATTAAAATAATTTTTTTTTCGAATATTTCGTAGCGTATTATATTATAATTTAACCTTAAATTTATTTAGCCGCGAAATTTTGTTTATTAATTCTTTTTACGTATTTTTAAAAGGCAGTATATGCGTAATAAGGAACTTTTTTCCTATTGGCGAAGGTTTCGTATAAGGTTCGAATTAATACCTGTTAAAGGTTTTTTGGGGTAGTTTATCCGGAAATAACCTTTTGCGTTATAATTAAAGTACGTCGTTTCGGGGCAAAAGCTAGGTAAATAGCCTTTTTTAAAGTAATGGCCGTATATGTATTTCCGAAATGTGTTTATTGCGTTTTGATTTCTTTTAAAATATTCGAATTTACGGTAGCTAAGTTTTTTATATTTAAAGTAAGGTTTTTACGGTAACTTTAAGGATTTTCTGTAAAGTATAATCGTATTTGTTATATAGTTTAGGTTTTGCGGTAATTATAAACTTTAAGTTAATTATTAAGTATTAAAAGAATGTCGATTTGTTTACGGCAAAGTAAAAACTTTTAAAACGAAAATTCGGGATAATAATTTTATATTTAAAGCCTTTTTATAAGTTGTATTTAAAAGCTTATACGAAGTAATTACAGATACGAAGTTAATTATATAAAAGTATAACCGTATAATAAAACGGCTTATTAAAGGAATAATATTACCTATTTATAAATACGTAACGAAAGTTTGTTTATATCGTTAATAAAACGTGTCGACTTTTTCGTTAAGTTCTTAAAATATCGTATCGAATTTTGCGTTAATAAAGGCGAATCGTCGTAGTGCATTTCCGAAAGTACTTTCGAAAATTGTTTTTAAGTTAAATTAATTTATAGTACGAACATAACGGTAATTTTATATTTTAGCTTTTGCGGTTTCGTTGCTTTTTTATAATTTTTAATAAATATTTACAGGTAAGTTAAATATAATATACGTTAACGCGTAATTTATTCCGTAAGGTTGTAACGAAAGTTTTTAATTTTCGAAAGTAATATTTAATTAAGTTATAAAATTCGTAAAGTTTAAATAAGTTTTTTCTTGGTATTTTAAATTAGGCAAAGTTTTAAGTAATTTATTTCCTTTTCTTATTTTTTGCTAGGTTTCAGTTCGTTCGTAAGTAATTAACGTAAATCCTTTAGCGCCCGAATTTATTAAGGTTATATAATTTGCGGGTACCGTAGCTTTTAAGGCTTTTATAGCGGGGGTATTGCCGAGCATTATAGGACTTAACCCGGAAGATATATGCAAGAAATTTGCTGTGTTATCGTCGAGGACGCGTAGTATAGTATTTAACTGTTGGATTTTACGATCCAGTTATAAACGTCGTTATTTTTTTGCAAGGATTTTTTGTAAATATCGTTGCTTTTTTTTTAAATGTTCGTTTTTGTTATTTAGTATTTAAGTTTTTTTTTCGTATTCCTTAAGCCGCCGTCGAGACCCTGATAGGATAAGTTTAGGTTTTAAAGTTTAAATAAGCTTAATAGCCGGGATAACCGGTTTATCGTTATACGGGGTCGTAATTATTTCGCTTGTTCTTTACGGTTTGATCGAAATAAGGAAGTTTTAATTTGTCAAATATGTTAAGATTAAAATAAAAGGAATAATACGGGTATGTTAAGAATTAGTTTGAAACTTGCCCTTTTTTCCTGAAAGGGGAATAAATAATTACTTATATAGCGGTTATTCCGGAAAGCATCGTAGCGATTGTATAGTGATGACACTTTGAGAACTTGGCGTCGTTTTAATGATGCGCATAATCTTTCGCATCTCCTTAGCCCTTAAGCACTTGGCGCCGTCTTAGTGATGCGTACAGTTCTTCGCATCTTTTTAGCCCTTGACATATATCTCCGATATGGGTTATGAATTATGTAACTTGCTTAAAGGTCTTAAGGTGCTTAGCATTTTGAGCCCTTTAAACCAGTAGGGGCCGGCTTAAAGGGCTTAACGGGCTCAAGGATTTAAGCAGCTTAAGCACCTTAAGCTAAAACTAGTATATATACGTTTATTATTTCCCATAGTTTAGATAGCACCAGCTTACAATAACAATTGGTTGCCCAGATTTATATTTGTTATTACTAGACATAACTATCGCTTTATTGCTCAGATTTCCACGATACCACTGTCAACATAAACCGTACGACTAGGTTTAATAGTTGGTTAAGCTCATAGCCGTCACATTATTGCGTTGTATTTTTATTTGTTTTTCAAGATGGATTAAAGACAATTTCATTTCGAAAAAGGAGGGTTAAAATGGTGCAGGGTGCCGAGCCAGGGAGCGTAGCTTGGCTAATTAGTTAGTTAGCTCTATATATGTATTTCTAGGAGCTTTTTCCACCGGGCGCAACCCCGAGACCTGTTTATCACCGTTTATCATCAATTACCTACTTACTATACACACACTTATCTCTATTCTAAAGTCTAGTTCAACACGGACCCAAATACAATGTTTTCGTTTGCCTTTATTACCCCTGCACTCGGCTATTCTATCGTGACACCGCTCCCAAAGATGCTCTGATCGGAACTGAGTCTTCCCGTCCTAATTCAATATCGAAAAAATCGCCATTCGTTTTGGATTAAGAAATAATACTAACGTATTATTAACTTTTCTAAAAGTTAAAAACTTTCTTTTTAATAATAAAATAACTTTTAAAAAGTAAATTAAAGGTTATTAAAAACGTATAACGTACCACACAAGCGAGTCGCGCATATAAGCGAGTCGCGTAGTTCTTGGCACCTCGCAACAACGAATGCACATAACTCAACTACAACACATCAAATTGATTTCTATTAATCGTATTATCTTACGTCGACCGTATCTATAGCTTCTGGACAAGTGCACGTATTATATCAAAGCTTGTTGCGGACGCCATATTGCCATTCCTTCCTGCTAACCCGGCCCAACCGACTAGCGCCTAACGCGTCCAAGTTAATATTTCCTCCATTTCGTACGACCCAAAGCCGACCGATTAGATAACTGTTTTCGACCGAATCCTTAACCTAAATACGCGAGCATTTCTTGCCCGGCTTTAATACGTTAAAGATATACGTCGGAGAACGTGTTATAGGACGCGTTGGGAGTACGTTAAGAACGCGTTGGGGGGCTTGTTAGGGGTCCGTGCGGGGCGTTTCGCGGGACGTATGGCAGGGCGTATCGGGTTTGATTTCGCAACAATTCGATACCTACGTAATAGAATGATTAAAACAAACGTTTTTCAGCTAAATGAATACTTGCTATATAAGATGAATAAGGTTTTTTAGCCAGCAAAAAGGTTGTAGCAGAGAATTGCTGTTAACAGTTGCTGAAATTGGTCGGTTGCGGTCGGCATAAGAAGAAGAAATGACAACCTGGCGTCCGTAACAGGCCTTGATATAATACGTGCACTTGTCCAGAAGCTCGAGATACAGCTAGCAAAAGATAATACGATTGATTGGAATCAGTGGGATGTGTTGTAGTTGAGTTATTTGGGTTGGTTGTTGCGAAATGCCAAGAACCGCGCGACTCGCTTGTGTGGTACGTTAAACTTTATTTTATATACTGTAAAAATAATCTGCTTAAAGGTAATCTTTGTTATATTTTTAATATTAAAACTTTTAATAAATTTATTAATTAAATATATTAAAGCTATTAATAAAGTAATCCATTATCTTTATTATATAATTTTTTTCGCGATCGTATATCAAAAGGTAAACAAAAAAAATTAAAATTTTATTAATTATTAAAAAGGCGTTATTTGCCGATTACCCAAAAACGTAACGTTTTTCTTAAAGTTACATAATAATCTTTTTCGGAAAAGTAATCGTATAAAAAGTAGTTCGTTAAGTAATATAACGACCTTTATAATAAAAATTAAATTACTTACGTTAACAAATACCGTTAAGGAAATTATAACTTTTAAACGTTTATTTTAAAATTTATAATTTAAATTAAATTTAAATTAAATTTATAACGTTTTTTGCGATAATTAGCAAATAATTAAATTATAATTAAAAAAAAACAAAGAAATTATTATGCGGTTACGTTATGTAAACGTATAAAATCTATGGTTTTGTTAAAAGCAAAACTAGAGATTATTTAACGTTATTTATCTGCCTATAATTAAAATACTTATTAACGGCTTAATAAAAGTTTTTCTTAAATAATAACTCGAATATTTTAAACTATTTTTTAATTTATAAAACTTATAGTAAGTACGTTTAAAAATTATTAAAAGCAAATAAATAAAATACGTAATATTTTATTAAAAAATCGAACTTTAATGATAAATCTTTTTTAATTAATTAAAAATTATTATTATTATTATTATTAGTTATTATTATTAACGTCCCACACGATTGAATGGGACACACGATTGAACGGGACACTTTTTGGCACTCCGCAGCAACAAATTCAAATAACTCAATAACAATACATCGCATTGATTAAAACCAATCGGATTTTTCTTCGCTAGACGTATTTACAACTTTTACATACGTACGCGCATTATGCCCAGGCTTGCCGCAGACGCCATACTTCCGTTCCTTAATTTCAACTTTTTTGCGACGACCCCCTTCAGCTGCTATTGGCTGCATTTTTTCACTACTCTTTTCTTTTTGGGCCAGAAAAGCTTATCCCTTTTATATGGTAAGTGTTCCTTTTTTTTTTGAAAACGTTTGTTTTTAGTTCTGCGACGTTTGCTTAAAACGTAGTTCGTTACGCATAATTAGATAGTTTCTTCCCGAAGAACAATATTTTCGTACAGAATTAATAAGTAACTTTTAGTTAAAAGATAAACCGATTTAGCCATTTTAGTTAACGAATTACCTTATTAGTTTTTAATTTTCTTTTGCAAGTAACGTAATTACCGCATTACTTTGATATTTTTAGGGGTTTTCGCGGGCGGGAAACAAATGGAACCGGCAGAGGTTAGCAGGGAGACGGTCGGCGTAGGCACAATTAAAGAAACCTCCAATTCGGAAAAAACGTTATTGGGATAAAATAGAACAAGACTAACTTTCGCAAATCTAGATTTGATGTTATCGGACGTTATGGTAGTTTGGAACGCGTCGTAAAAGCCGGCGAGGAAATCTTTTTTGGCAATGTAGGTATAATAACGTCGTATTAGGTTTTCGATATACCGCAAGCGCGTTTTAAAATAGAAAAACAAGATATATTAAAAGATCAAAGCCGATACGAAAAATGCACGGGCATACAAAACGTAATAATGTTATTATTGGTGCAGTATATTTCGAATTTTATCAAATGGTAAACTTTTATAGCCGTCGAGGATAAGAAGACGTTTCGAACTTTTCGTATGCATCCGAGTATGTTTATCAAAATAGTAGATTTATTCGAAACCTAATTTATTTGTTATTCAGCTATTATTACTTAATGCGATTTTTTAATCGACTGCTAGCAATAAGTTATCGCGGTATTAGGACCCAAAATAATTTTTTCCCGCCATGATAACAAATAACGGTATAGCCCAACCTTGGAAATTAACAGCCTGGATAACTATAACCCATTCTTTATTCCCTTATTATGTTTGTTTAGGTTTTTTACGTTTTTCGGCATTGGCGATTACCATACCCGTTACCATAAGAAGCTTTATCAAAAATCCAGTTTCGTCGAAGTTGTAAATATTGAATTGGGACAGGGAGACTCAGTTCCGATCAGTGCATCTTTCATGGGCGGGACACGATAGAATAGCCGAGTGCAGCGGTAATGAAGGCAAACAAAAACACTGTATTTGGGTCCGTGTTGAACCAGACTAAAGATGAGTGTATGAGTAGACGATAAGCGATCAGTAATGAACATGTTTCGGGGTTGCGCCCGGCGGAAAGAGCTTCTAGAAATATATATATGGAGCTGACTAACTGATTAGCCAAGCTATGCCCCTTGGCCCGGCACCCTGCATTATTTTAACCTTCTTTTTTCAAAATAAGATTGTCTTTAATCCATCTTAAGAAACAAATGAAAATATAACGTAACAAACTTTCAACGCCATAGACAATATATGAAACTTATTGATTAATTTGATTAGCGCTTGCGCGGTTTGTTTTTTATTATCCTTAATTCAGGATTTCGTCCTCGACGTTTGGCCAAATCCTTTCGTTGTTTAGCCCTTTTTTGCTTTTTTTAAGCCTTATCCTTTGGTTTCTTTGTACTGATTAGAAACTTGTACTTAATCCAGCCTGGCCATTTTTGTGGGAAGTATGGTTCTGGTTTTTGCCCGGCATCCTTAAATGTATTTCCTATTTATTTATACGGCGTAACATATTAACCTTGTATTATAGCTATTGTCCGCTGATTACTAATAAGTATGTACATTCGTTTTTCGTATCCATATTTTTTTGGTATTTTTTCTGCTATATTATTCCAATTTTTTTCTTTAAACTTAACATATATCCAAATATATATATAATTATCCTTGTTGCATTAATTAATACTATTATAAGTTTTCGTTAACTATTAAATTTATATAATCCCTAAGGTTTTTGCGGAAATACAAGCCTAAGTAATTTTGTTCCTGCTATAAGAAAATCGTTTATTAAAAAAAAGTCCGGTCCAGGTAATAAACCTTTAAATCCTGGTACCAAAAAGCCTGTCGATTCTAGGATTAAGGCAAATATCGATAAGTTAAACCAAATCTTTAATTACCGTCGTAAAGTTTTAACGGTATCAAATTTGTCCATATTTTCCAGGCTATCAACCCGTCGTATCCATAAGTTTTTGGGTAGTATTCGGAATTTAAAACTTTTATATAATCCTGATAATCTTCGCAAATTTTAAAACCTAATGTATCGTTAAGCACTTATTTTTAACTTTACCCTTATTTTCCAGTACAGATTCCGTAACATAAGTTTTAATTAAAACATTTTACTATCAGAAATACCGGTTATAGATAATCCGCTATTTTTAAAACCTTAGCCGATACGACATATATTACTATTAACAGAGGTAACTAAAACGTTTCCAAAGCCCAATTTAATTCTTGGTGTCTTTGAATAAATAGTCGGTAGTCGGCGATCATTAACGCCTATACCTGTTCCCATTAACCTGCCGATATCCAATAGCAGTTTATTCGCCAGGTTTTTATTAACGGCTTCGACAATCCCAGCACGTGGGGTAAATTTTCGGGTTATTAATCGGGTTTTTAGACCTTGCATTAATATCGGAACGTTACGTTTTCGTCGCATTTATATTAATAATAATAAAGACGTAACCAGATTTTGGAATAAAAATAATATTATATATTACGTTACTTTTAAATATATCGAAGTAAGTACTTAGTTTTTTTTATAACATCGTAGATGGAATCCGTTAATTAATATAAATACTCGGGGTTATATCCATTAACGTTATCGGTAATCCAGCTATTAGTCGGTACTTACAATAACAAATTAAAGGTAAAAACTTTTAAACGGCCGCAAATACCCAGTTTAATATAATCAAGTACCTTTAGTTAATGGAAAACTTAATGGCTTATTTAATATACGTCGAAATTTATCGGGCTAATCCTTTAAGTTATTTTATAGCTGCTTTTACTAAAAATCCTAAATACGTTACTAGTTTATTTATTTAAGTATTCGGTATACCTAACTTAATACCTTATAAGCTTTACGAAAAACGATATATAACATTAAAGCATTTTAATTAATACGAAATATATTTATTCTTTAAATACTAATCGATTCCTAGCTTTTTTAATAAAGCTTATAATAACTATATCGGGTTTATCGAAAAATATAATTATACCTTCCGGAACGAACGGTTTAAGGCATTTAAAGCTAGCTTTTTACGATCGCCACGAATCAAAAAAAAATATTCGTATAAAACTTATCCTATTATTAAAATATACGATAAAAATTAACTTCGAAACAAAGTAAAAAAACATATTACTAATCCCCGGTTCCGGGCGAATATAACAAAACGCATTAATTATAAATAAAGCATAATAATTATCGTATAAGGTATCGGTAAGCAGGACGGTAAAAGAATTTAAGGGAATTTATAAAAACTTAAAAAAACTTAAGAAAATTTAAAAAAATTACTATATTTTAATTTTTCGCAATTAATCGCGTTAATTTCGTCCGTTTTCTTAATCGTATCGTCTTTATCGTATCGCTATCGTTTATAACCGCATAACCTTTAAATCGGCCATTTAATATTTATACCTTAATATTTGTTTTTATAAATTTTAAAACTTTAAGCTGCTAGTTTTTAAATAACTTAATATTTGCAATATCCGAAATATTTAATATCGTATCGCCGGGCTGATCATTAAATAATTTCGTCCAGCCGTTTTTTTATAAGTTAATCGGCTTTTAATATCCTTTTTTATCTTTTATAAATTACTTTAATTTATTAATAAGGAAAATACTTTATAATTTCGTTCTATTAATTTCTTTTAAACAGTAAATATTTAAATTAATAATATTATTAATTAAATATAAGTTAATTTAACGGTACTTTAGTTTTATATCTTTAAACATATTTATATATCGTAACGTATTATATAACAATACCAAATCGTCCATTTCCAAAGATTTATTTTTTATTTTATTTTTATCCCTTTTATTCGCTAATTTAGTTACTTTACGGCGCTACTTAATAATCACTTTGGTAACCTTAGTTATATCTTTAACTTTCCTTTTTAAAAATCGAATTCTTTACGTAATTAGGTTTTTTTTCGGCGTATTTAAGTTCCAAGTTATAATTCTCCATATCGGCAAAATTATTTCGATCGGTAAAAGCACTTTTTATCCGTATAGCAGTTTATAAAAGCTAAAGCCATAACTTTTTACAATGGTGTTGTCGGCGAAGACCATCTTAAATAAAAGCTTAACCCATCTTTTGCTAGTTCCGTTCGTCGGCTTTATTAAGGCTTTCACGATCGGGACGTATCCTTTTTTAACTAGGCCTTATCGCCAGGCTGTATATGCGGTACCAACTTTTCTCTTAATCCTTAATACGTTATAAGCTTTAATAACCTCGCCTTTATTCTTTAAACTTCCGTTAATTTTAATTTTAATCGGGATATTATATCGATAAAAGACGTATTTATCCAAAAACTTTTTAATCGTTATTAACGTAACTAATTACAAATCTTTAATTTCTAAATAATCGGACAATTTGCATTTAACTTCGACCGTAACTTTGCAACCATCGTTATTAAGCATAAACTAAATATTGATCACTTAAATAATTATTATGTTAATCGGTTGCGAAAATTTATAACCTTTTTTAAAGCGTCGATCGCTTATTTTCTGGCATTTAACATACGTAAGTATTACCTTCCGAATATAACCAAACATACTACGTTAATAATACAAAGTTATTATATAACAATAAGTTAAATTTCGCTCTTTATAACTATAATCTTTATAACATTACCTAATTATTGCAAATTATTTTTGTTCGGTATTAACCATTCGCCGGCTGCCATATCTTTTATTTGCCTTACGTTAAAAAATACCGTCTTGAACGAAATAATATAACGTTTCGAATTTAAAAGCATTTCTTTTCTTCCTTAAAGTATTATCGAACCGATTAAGGAAATCCAGTATCGTCAAAAACCTAACGTACTTTTGTAATTTCTTAAATTAATTTCCAATAAAAGGTTCCTGTCGTAGATCCGTATCAATAAATATAAAAGCTATATTAGTTAAAATAAAATTAAGCCGAATAATATTAAACTAAATATTAATAAAGTTATTAACTTTTCCCTTTTATTAATTATTTAATACGTTAAAAACTTTAAGTAACTTTCGGAATAAACCGTCCGTTATTATATTTTTTTTATCGGAAATATATTTAATTTCGAAATCGAATATTTTTATTTAAACGACTTAACGAATAGTTATAACATTAAATAAAAAATTTAAAAAGTTATTAGTTTAAATTATTAATATCTTAACGTTAATTTCTAATATAAATCGGATTCTAAAAATATAATTCCGGAATCTTTTTAAAATTTTAAAAACAATTTAACATTTTAATTTGTTAACGTCGTAATTTAATTTAGCATTTTTCCAAATACCATTTTTAAAACGTGCGGAATACTTTACTTTATTAATTAATTAACCGAAAATATTTCTAAAACCTTTTTTACTTACGTTTATTCTTACAATAATTTTTTCGAAATAAACGGGTAAAAGGTTTTATCTTAATAGCAAAATACGTAATAAATATTCGATAATAAACGATAATACTTAAAAAAGCTTTAATTTCCGAAACGTTTTTGCATAATTAAATCTTTAAGATTGTTTTTACTTTAATTATATTTAGTCGCCGCCCATTCGTTCCGTAAATAAATCCGATTATAACAGTTATTTTTTAATATTATTAAAACTTTTTTATACTAATCGTCGTACTAATAAGCTTATAATTAAGAAAGGTTTTATCTATATTAACAATATACTTATAAACGAATCGCCAAATTCCTGGAAAAACTTTCTTATCGTTATATCTTATCTTTAAGCCTTTAACCTTAACGTTATCGACAAATAACCGGACTATATCGGGCATTAAATTGTTTAAAATTTTCTTAACTATACGGCAAAAATAAATTACAAAGTTAGTAAACCCTTAAGGCATAATAATATACCTTAAAAGTTTTAACAGTATTGCGAAAATGATAAAATTTTTACTGGTTAAAGTTAAAGTAACTTAATCGTAACTTAAAAAGAAATTTACTAAAATAACTAATAAATATATGGCAAAATCTGCAGATAATTCGTTGCAGTTATCCGGCATAAAGGTATTTCGCAAAATAACAGCATTTAATTTAGTCGCAAAATTAATTAATCGGAAATTATCATCCTTTTTTTTAACTAAAAACCAAGCATTCTTATATACAGCATAAAATTGTTCGAAAATATTTCGCTAAATACGTACTCGCAATATTTCGATCAGCTTATTTTTGATATTCGCCGGCACTGTTATGCCCTTAACTTGCTACGCTTTATAAAGGATTATTCGAATTTTATAATTTGGTACGATACTTAATTTAATTCTGCTACATTTTTTCCAATCCCAAGCTAAAGCAACTTTTCTGCGAAAAAGCATTTCCTTAAAAAAGGCTTTCTTTATACGAATAAACTTGTTTCCCAATTAATTAAGAACTTCGTCGACGCGTTCCTTAATAAATCGGGTTCCTTAAAGCATAATAATAAATTTAAAGAATAAAGCAATTAAAGATATACCAGGCTTATCGGGCTTTTCTTTATTTTAATTAATAATTTGTTAAGCTTTTTCGAATTCTTTAGCTTTTTAATTCGGATTTCCAAAAGGTATTAATCTATTAAAGGGTGCATCGTCGATAAGGATTACTTTTTTCCATTTAGGTTTATATATCGTATTAATTTAAACGGTCCGATTATTATTAATCTTTTATTACATTTCGTTTTATAATATTTTATATAAAATATATGCCAGTTTTTCGTTACTAAACTGGCTTAAAATTTTATTTCCGGATTCCAGCTTATTATTAATAATTTCTTAAATAATTTTCGCGTTTTAATTAACGTATATATTATTAACCGAAAAAATATAAAGGCTTATAATTTATTCGTTTATCCTTTCGTTCGTAAGTTTGCTTTCGCCAATAAAACGGCTTATTATTTTACCGCTTGCTTTTTTTTAGGTTTTTCGTTAATACGAATATTACGCGTAACTCGCTTTACAGAAATCAAAAAGATAATAATTTTCGACGGGCCAAACTTTAAAGTTCCTTTTATTACGTCCGGGTTTATATTAAACGTTATCTTTAATTTGGCCACAAAATTAAGTCTTAAAATTAATAACTGCATAACGTAATAATTATTAACGACAAACAAAAAAATAAGAATTAATCGGCCAGCTAATTAAACGGAAACCTCGACAATATTTTCGAACAAAATTTTTTTCTAAAAATTAAAGCCCAAAAACGATACGCGGGTTTATTGCATAACTAATCCATATTGCTTAACGTATAACGCAATTATAACGCTCGATTTTGCTTTAATATCGATAATTTCATTAATTAAATTCTTGCTACCTCCGTAACTTACTTTAACTGCCAGTTTAAACAAAGGGGTAATATATTTAATTGTTTTATATTATTAAATTAATAAAACTTTAGCTTTTTTTAAACTTTTTACTTTGTAACCGATATTTATAATAAAAATCCTAATAAGTTTTCTTATTTCTGGAACTTTTAATCCTTATAATTCGGCTTCGGTTATTTTAATCGTTTCCTTATTTTTACGACTAAATATTTCCAAAGTTTTAACGGCTATAAAATTCTTAAAAACATTTCCGAAATTTGGGCAAATTTTGATTAATTCGAACCAAATAATTTTAAATTTTCTTTTAAAATTTTCCCGGATTTTTTTTTCCCAAAATTTAACTATATATTTATCGATTAAGCTTTTATAAATAAAGATATTATCCGTTTAAATAATATCGTTTACTTAAAAGATATTAGCTTCCGTTTTAAAGGTGTTATTTATTTAAAAGTTAATTTTTATATTATAAAACGATAATCCTTTATATATTAATTTGTCGTTATTAATCTTGTATTTAATTTTATTTCTTTTTACGCCTTTTAATTTTTTTTTTATCCTTAAAACGCTTAACTATTATAACGTTAATAAATATGATCGGTTAATCAAAGTTGTCGATTTTTAAGGTTTTAATTTTTTCTAAATACCGGGTATTTTTACTTTCGATACGGTTATTTTACAATTATTTACGTAGCGGTACCTTTTTATAAAATAGCTTTCCGTTATGGTTAACGAAATAGGTTATATTAATTTCGGTTACCTTATTTTAATTAATATCGGGTTTTTGTCGATTTAACTTTAAAATCGTAATATATTTTTAAGGTTTAATTAAATTATTAATATCCGGGTTAAAGTTAATTAATTAATTATTTACGCCTTTAAAGATATCGTTTCGCCGATCAAAATACCGCATTTTTTCCTTAAATCGGGCAAAAAAAGTTAACGAATTATGGATTTATTTTAAAATCTTCTTTTAAATTAAAATCTATTATTCGATCGCTTAATTTTTCAAAACTTAAAAGAATTAAATTATGCTTAACGTTACTTTATTTTCCGGAAATACAAGGAAAATGGTATATTTATCGTCGGCGAGTAAAATTAATCTTATAATTTCTATGTTAAAAAATAAACGACACTTTTGCATAATATATCCTAGCTTTAAATAAAACTAACAGATATTTTAATTAAAGTTACTAAAGCGTTTACCTTAACTTTAATAATTTTTACGGTAACCTTTTCGGCTTTAATATCTACCTTATCTACGGTAAAGGCTTAATCGAATATAATTATCCGGTTAGAAATTAACTATATTAATCGACGGGTTAGCACCATAATTATATACTTAAAATACTTTCTATCCTAACGGAACATAGTATTATAATATCCGGGTTACTTTTCGGTTACGTATTTCTTTTTTAAAAGCCTTTAAATTTTAAATTTATCGGGCTTATACGATTTTTAAGTTTTATAACGTACTTATAATTTTTAATACTTAATTAATACGGTTAAATAATTTTAATCGCGATTAAAAACTGCTTAATCGTTATTACTTAAATTGTTAAATCGGGTTAAACCGTTCCTTTTTTTCTTAATTAATATCAAAACGGATATCTTTTTATTATCGTTTACGTTTTTTATATTTTAAAAGTTTTACTTTATTTAAGGCCTAATTTTTAATTAATATCGAAATATTATGGTAATTAATTACGTATAAATCCTTTAACTTTATGGACAAATTATCAAAAAAATTTTCGAAACAGTTAACGGATAACCCTTTTAATAAGCTTTTAATATATTTATTTTTAATAATTATTTTACCTTTTTATTTAACTTTTTTTAAGATATTCTTTACTTTAGTAACATACTTTAAATAATACTTATAAATATAATTAAGGATATTACGTTAAATTTATTTCGTTAAAATCTTTAATTAATTCTTAACGGTCCGAATTTGCTTAAAATCCTATAGCTTAAAAGTTTTCAAAATACGTTTAAATATTTCGTTTTATTAAGTTATATTATTAAATATAACTTTAACCCGGTTTTTTATAAAAGGGTTATTAATTTCATAAAGTAATTCGGCGATTATTTCAAATTCTTTAAGCTTATATTTTGTAAATAATGTATTAACTTTTTTAAGTTAATCGGTAACTTTAATTCTTAAAAAACGAAAGTTCGAAAAAGCCGATAAATCCGGAAAGATTATATAAAACGAAAGCGTATTTATAATGTTAATAAAAAAATCGTAATTAAATTAATTAATAAGTTTAAAAGGTATAACGTTCGGTATAAGTATTTCCAGTTTTATAAATAACTTTAAGTTTTAAGTTAATATAATATTTCGTTTTTACGGTGAATTAATAACGATTTTTAAATTTATTTAAATAATCGTATCCTTAATTAACTTTAAAGATTTAATTAAATTATTAATACTTTAAGGTTTAATTTTATTAAACTTATTATTATAAAAGTTTTTTATTAATCGGTATTAAACGGTTATATTTAAAGCAGGATTTTAATTTTTCGTAAAATTAAGGAAATTCGGTACTGGCAGTAATCCGTATTATAAATAAACCTAAATAACAATTTCAGAAAGTTTCGACGGGCCTTTAAAAAACTTATTAAAATTTATTTTAAATTAATTAATATTACCAAGCCTTAAATTACGTAAGTTTTATAATATTGCTTTAAACGAAATATAGTTAGGCATAAGGTAAATAACTATCCGTAATAATTATCTTAAATATATTTTTCTTTTTTTTCGGACCTAAAAAACAAATAACTTTTTTTTTTGATTATCCGTCCGAATAACTTTATCTTAATTATCGTTACGTCGCTGGTTATCTAATCCTACTTTTTCCAACTTATTAATTAATACTTTTATTGCTAACTTAAACGCTATAATATTTAAATTTAATAAAAAAAAGTAAATCTTAAATAATACCATTTAATAATAACTAAATTAAATGTTATCCGATTAACGTTAAAAAGGTTCAAAATATATTTTGTAACGTTTTTTTTTAATTCTTGTATTATATTAAAAAACGTTATTCCTTTTTCGATATTTTTCTTTCGTATATAAAATAAATAATTTTATAACTTTACTTTTTTTTTATTCGTATTCGTTATTTTATTTATATCGTTAATTTCGTCGTTGCTGCACTTATTTTAATTAGTTCAAATCTTAATAGCTACGTTGCCAGCGACGCAATTTTAACTTTTTCAGCCCTTATTAATCAAATTTTATATTTTATTTTATTACGTAATTTTCCTATTAATACGTATAATATCCTAAATTACGTAATTGGTTTAAAACTTAAGTAATTAATTTATGCTTTAAAATTAATTACTTATACGCGCTTATACTTTTTTACCGTCGTCCGAATAAAGTTATTTTCGTAATAAAGCCTTATTTTAATAATTTTCTTTTATTAATCGTATAAAAGGTTACGTTTTTGTTATAATTGCGAACGTTAATTGTATGCCGTTTAAGTTATCGTATCCGTAGCTATTATTGTAGTTGTATTCGAATTTAGGTACATTTAATTAAAATTTCGTTCCTTTCAATTTTTCCGACTTGTTAATCGGAAATTAAGGTCCGTCGGCAGCTAACAAAAGTTAATATCCTTTCCTTGGCAGCTACTTAAATTGGAACAGGAAGACTTAGTTCCGATTAATGCATCTTTTATGGGCGAGATACGATAGAATAGCCGAATGCAGCGGTAATGAAGGCAAACAAAAACATTGTATTTGGGTCCGTGTTAAACCAGACTAAAGATAAATATATAAGTAGACGATGAGCGATTAGTGATAAACATGTCTCGGGGTTGCGCCCGGCGGAAAGAGCTCCTAGAAATACACATGTGGAGCTGACTAACTAATCAGCCAAGCCATGCCCCCTGGCCCGGCACCCTGCACCATTTCAATATCCTTTTTTGCGATACTGTACTTTACGATTGTAACCCGAATAAGTTCGAATTACTTGCGAAACGTTTCTGGATTCTCGCATAGGACCCGTTAATAATCGATTTTCCGATTTAAACGCGTTTAAAGTTTTTTTTACCGTTTAACAAAGCTCGACGCCCAGTTAATTCCAACGCGTTCTGTAACGCGTTAGGCCAGCAGTATATTAGCCATATCTTCAACGTATTAAAGCCGGACAGGAAACGCTCGCGTATTTAGATTAAGGATTCGATCGACAATAGATTTTTTTTCGGTCGGCGTTAATTTCTGCTTAAGAAGAATAACATCGGTTCGAATGCGTTTACCATAATATCGGGCCTCTAAGGTAGAATGGGGGACTTCATAAATAAAACTAAGCTTTCTGTAACTAAGTTTCGGATTTCTTTTTTTAGCCTGAATAGCTAGGTTCATTCTTGCTTTTTTTGTAAGGCGCTCCATATTGTGGTTGTTGAGAAATGGGCAATTAAAGATGTGTTGTTAAAATAGTTAAAAAAGTGTCCCGCTTAATCGTATGTCCCGTTCAACTGTGTGGGACGATATTATTATTATTATTATTATTATTATTATTATTAACGTCCCACATAAGCTTACCGGACATACAAGCTCACCGGACACTTTTTGGCACCTTGCAACAACAAATTTAAATAACTTAACAACAATATATCGCATTAATTCAAATTAATCGGATTCTTCTTCGCTAGACGTATTTACAACTTTTACACAAGTACGCGCATTATGTCCAGGCTTGCCGCAGACGCTATACTTCCGTTCCTTAGTTTTAACCCTTTTACGACGACCCCTTCCAGCTATTATTGGCTGCATTTTTTTACCGCCCTTTTCTTTTTGGGCCAAAAAAAGGTTATTCTTTTTGTATAATAAGTATTTTTCTTTTTTGAAAACGTTTGTTTTTAATCCTATAAGGTTTGCTTAAGATATAGTTTATTTCCCGTAATTTGGCAGCTTTTTCCCGAAGAAAAACATTTTCGTACAGAATTAACAAATAATTTTTAATTAAAAGATAAACCGATTTAACTATTTTAATTAACGAGCTACCCTGTTAGCTTTTAATTTTTTTCTGCAAATAACGTAATTGCCGCGTTATTTTCTTAATATTCCTAGGGGTTTTCGCGGGCGGCGAACGAATGGAACCGGCGGAGGTTAGTGGGGAGACGGTCAGCGTAGGCACAATTGGAAAAACCTCCAATTCGGAAAAAACGTTATTGGGATTAAATAAAACAAGACCAGCTTTCGCGAATCCAGCTTTGATGTTATCGGACGTCATGGTAGCTTGGAACGTATCGTAGAAGCCGGCGAGAAAATCTTCTTTGGCAATATAAGTATGATAACGTCGCATTAAGTCCTCGATATAACGCAAATACGCGCGTTTTAAAACAGAAAAACAAAATACGTCAAAAGGTTAAAGCCGATGCGAAAAATGCGCAAGTATACAAAGCGTAATAATGTTGTTGTTGGCGCAGTATTTTTCGAATTTTATCGAATAATGGCTTTCGTGGCCGTCGGAGATAAAAAAAACGTTTGGAATTTTTCGTACGCGTCCGAGTACGCTTATCAAAATGCTGGATCCATTCGAAACCTAATTTATTTGTTATCCAGCTATTATTACTTAATGTGATTTTCCAATCGGCTGCTGGCAATAAGTTATCGCAGTATTAAAACCTAAAATAATTTTTTTCCGCCATAATAATAAATAACGGCATAGCCCAATTTTGGGAATTAACAACCTGGATAATTGTAACCTATTCTTTATTACCTTATTACGCTTATCTAGGTTTTTTACGTTTTTCGGCATTGGTAATTACTATGCTTATTACCATAAAAAGCTTTATTAAAAATTCAGTCTTGTCGAAGTTATAAATATCCTTATTTACGATGCCGTACTTCGCGATTATACCCCAAATAAGCTCGAATTATTTGCGAAACGTTTTTGGATTTTCGCATAAGACTCGTTAATAATCGATTTTCCGATTTAAACGCGTTTGGAATTTTTTTTGCCGTTTAACAAAGTTCGACGCCCAGTTAATTCCAACGCGCTATGTAACGCGTTAAGTAAGCAATAGATTCGCTATATCTTTAACGTATTAAAGCCGAACAGGAAACGCTTACGTATCAAAATCAAAAATACGGTCGACAATAAATTACTCTTTTGATAGCTTTAATTTTCGCGAATTAAGGATAATATCGGTTCGGAAAGGTTTGCCGTAAATTCGATCCTGTAAAATAAATAAAGGTATTTTATATAGAAAATTTAACCGTTTAAAACTAAGTTTCGGATCTCGTTTTTTGACTTAAATAACTAAGTTTATTCTGCCTTTTTTTATAAGGCGTTCCATATTGTTGGTGTTAAGATATGAGCAATTAAAGATAGGTGGTAAAAATAGCTAAAAAAGTGTCCGGTGAGCTTATGTGGGACGTTATTATTATTATTATTATTATTATTAGTTATTATTATTAACGTAATATACAAGCGAGCTGGACATATAAGCGAACTGGACACTTTTTGGCACCTTGTAACGATTAACCCAAATAACTTAACCATAACATATCGAATTGATTTTAATTAATCGAATACTTCTTTGCTAATTGTTTTTATAGCTTTGGGATAAGTGCACGCATTATATTAAAGCTTGTTGCGGACGTTATGTTGCTATTTCTTCCTATTAACCTGCTTGCAACCGCTTATCCCTTAATGCGTTCAAGTTAGTATTATTTCTATTTCGTACGACTTAAAGCTGACCGACTAGATAATTATTTTCGACCGAATCCTTAACTTAGATACGTGAGCATTTGTTATCCGGCTTTAATACGTTAAAGATATACGTCGAAGAACGGGTTATAAGACGCGTTGAGAACGCGTTAGAAAAGCGTTGGGGGGCATGGGGGGTTCGTGCGGGGCGTTTCGCGGGGCGTTTCGCGGGGCGTATGGTAGGACGTATGGCAGGGCGTGTCGGGCTTGATTTCGCAATAAATCGAGACTTACGTAATTATACGATTAAAATAAACGTTTTTTAGAAAGATGAATATTCGTTATATCGTATAAACAAGTTCTTTTAGCTAGTAAAAAAGTTGTGGCAAAAAATTACTGCTAATAGCTGCTAAAGTTGGGCGGTTGCGGGCGGGTTGCGGGCGGGTTAGCAGGAGGAAATGGCAATATAGCGTCCGTAATAAGCTTTGATATAATGCGTGCATTTTTTCAGAAGCTATAGATATAGTTAGCAAAGAAGTATTCGATTGATTGGAATTAATTCGATATATTGTAGTTAAGTTATTTAGGTTAATTGTTGCGAGGTGCCAAAAAGTGTCCAGCTCGCTTGTGTGGTACGTTATTATTATTATTATTATTAACGTACCATATAAGCGAGCTGGATATATAAGCGAGCTGGACACTTTTTGGCACCTCGCAACAATTAACCCAAATAACTTAACTATAATATATTGAATTAATTCCAATTAATCGAATACTTTTTTGCTAACTATGTCTACAGCTTCTGAAGAAATGCACGTATTATATCAAAGCTTATTACGGACGCTATATTGCTATTTCTTCTTGCCAACCCGCCCGTAATCCGTCCGTAACCGCCTAACTTTAGCAGTTATTAGCAGCAATTCTTTGCCATAACCTTTTTACTGGCTAAAAAAACTTGTTCATCCGATATAGCGAATATTCATCTTTTTAAGAAACGTTTATTTTAATCGTGTAATTACGTAAGTTTCGAATTATTGCGAAATTAAGCCCGATACGCCTTGCTATATGTTCTGCCATACGCCTTGCGAAATGCCCCGCGAAACGCCCCGTACGGACCCTTTATGCCCCTTAACGCTTTTCCAACGCGTTCTTAACGCGTTCTATAACCCGTTTTTCGACGTATATCTTCAACGTATTGAAGCCGGATAATAAATGCTTACGTATCTGGGTTAAAAATTCGGTCGAGAATAATTATCTAGTCGGTCGGCTTTAGGTCGTACGAAATGGAGGTAATATTAGCTTGAACGCGTTAAAAGGTAGTCGGTTGCGGGCAGGTTGGCAGGAAGGAATAGTAACATAGCGTCCGCAACAAGCTTTGATATAATACGTACATTTATTCAAAAGTTATGGAAATAGTTAACAAAGAAGTATTCGATTAATTGGAATTAATTCGATATATTATGGTTGAATTATTTGGGTTAATCGTTGCGAAGTGTTAAAAAGTGTCCAGTTCGCTTATGTATCCAGCTCGCTTGTGTATTACGTTATTATTATTATTATTATTATTATTATTATTATTATTATTAACGTACCACACAAGTAAACGGCACACACAAGTAAGCGGCACACTTTTTAGCACTACGCAACAATTAATCCAAATAACTCAACTATAATATATCGCATTAATTCCAATCAATTGTATTCTTTTTCGCCGTCCGTATTTACAGCTTCTAAACAAGTGTACGCATTATATCAAGGCTTGTTGCGGATGTTAGGTTGCTATTTCTTCTTTTTTAGCTAACCGTAACCGATTAACTTTAGCAGCTATTAACAGCAATTCTTTGCCTTAACCTTTCTGCTGGCTAAAAGACTTTGTTTATCTTATATAGCAAGTATTCATCTTTCGCCGAAACGTTTGTTTTAATTATTTAATTGCGTAAGTATCGAATTATTGCAAAATTAAGCCCGATACGCCTTGCTATACGCCCTGCGAAACGCCCTGCGAAACGCCTTACGAAACGCCCCGCACTGACCCTTATGCCCTCTAACCCGCTTCCAACGCGCTCTTAACGCGTTTTATAACACGTTTTCTGACGTATATTTTCAACGTATTAAAGCCGGACAAGAAAAGCTTACGTATTTAAGTTAAGGATTCGGTCGAAAATAATTATCTAGTCGGTCGGCTTTGGGTCGTACGAAATGGAGGAAATATTAGCTTGGACGCGTTAGGCGCTGGTAAGTTATAAGAAAGTTAGCAGGAAGGAATGGTAATATAATGTCTGCAATAAACCTTAATATAATTCGTATATTTATTCAAAAGCTGGAGATACGGACGGCGAAAAAGAATACGATTAATTAGAATCAATGCGATATGTTATGGTTAAGTTATTTGGATTGATTGTTACGCAGTGCCAAAAAGTGTGCCGCTTACTTGTGTGTGTCGTTTACTTGTATGGTACGTTATTATTATTATTATTATTATTATTATTATATTTAGTTAACGTGGCACACCACCTCCTCGGACACTTTTTGGCACTTTGCAACAACACACTCAAATTACTCAACCACAATATTTCAAATTGATTCCAATCAATCGTATTCTCTTTCGCTAATCGTATCTATAGCTTCTGTACAAGTGCATACATTATATCAAGGCTTGTTGCGGAACCCAGGTTGCTATTCTTTCTTCTTAAGCTAACCGCGACCGATTAACTTCAGCAGCTAGTAACAGCAATTCTTTGCCATAACTTTTCTGCTGGCTAAAAGAACTTATTTATTTATATAACAAGTATTCATCCTTTTGGAAAACGTTTGTTCTAATCGTATAATTGTGTAGGTTTCGAGTTATTGCGAAATCAAGCCCGACACGCACTGCCATACGCCCTGCTATACGCTCCGCGAAACGCCCCGCGAGACGCCCCGCACGGACCCCCCATACCCCCCAACGTACTTCCAACGCGCTCCCAACCTGTCCTATAACACGTTTTCTGACGTATATCTTCAACGTATTAAAGCCGGACAAGAAATTTTCGCGTATTTGAATTAAGAATTCGGTCGAAAATAGTTATCTAATCGGTCGGCTTTGGGTCGTACGAAATGGGAAAAATATTAACTTGGACGCGTTAGGCGTTAGTCGGTTGCCAGCAGGTTGGCAGAAAGGAATGGCAATTTGGTGTCCATAACAGGCCTTGATATAATGTATGCACTTGTGCAGAAGCTGTAGATACGATTAGCGAAAAAGAGTACGATTGATTGGAATCAATTTGAAGTGTTGTGGTTAAGTAATTTAAGTATGTTGTTGCGAAGTGCCAAAAAGTGTCCGAGGAGGTGGTGTGTCCGAGGAGGTGGTGTGGCACGTTAAGGTAAAAGTAAATTTAAAATCTGCCTAATTAAGGCCAATACCTACGCGCGTACGGTAATAAGCCTACCGGTAAGCGCGATTTATTGCTTTTATTGCTATTTTTTTTCCCTTTTTTTTTCTAAAAACATACGGATAATTACGCGAAAACGGTTTATTTCCTATAATTACGGTTAGTATATTTTCCAAAGCATAAAAGCTAAAAAATAAATAAAGTATATACGGCGTAAAGCGTCGTTTTCGATGGTTTTTACGAGGCGTACGGCGGCAATATAAACGTTAATAAAGTTACGATTAACAATTAGCAAAAAAAAAAAAAAAAAAAAAAAAATTTTTAAAAGCTAAAAGTACGTATACCGGAATGCAGGTATACTTGAAGGTATAACGTTAATAGCGATTACTTACGGCAGCGTTAAAGTATATACCGTTAAAGCGCTCGGTAAGCGCGAAACGTAGGCAACCGAGGTACGGCTTGGCGCGGCGAACGTCCTGCATAAAACGTTAGCGCGGAAGGCGCGTAAAGGTTATAGAGACGGCGGAAGCCGAAAAAATAAGGGTGCTTTTACGTTCGGATTCGGCCTCGAGCTCGGCGGCTGCGGCAGCGGCGGACTCGGCGGCGGCGGCAGCGTCAGCAGCAGCGAAAACGGAACGCTCGGCGGCGAGCTGCTCGGCGTAAGCAACGTAAATACGAATAATAATAATACGTTGCGCATAAAAAGGTATTTACTATATTTACTGTTAATTAATATATAAGGTACTTAAAAATAACGTAACTTACGTTACTGTTAATAATATTAATAATAATAATTATAAATTATCCGTTAATATATTCCGTAATTTACAAAGTACGTAATATACGTATAAAATATTAGAAAAATATTTACTTTTAATATTATTGATAATAATGTTACGGATTGGGAGTACCGTAACAGCTCCAGTATATATGCAGCTGCAAGCACCAGAATGATTGCCACAATTGCGATCATTCCGCCAATCTTTTGCCCCTGGCGCAACGGTATGGTGCAGCCGTAACATAATGATCGCATGACGGTGGGTGACGCCTCAGTGCTGGGTTCGATCCCCAGACTAGCCGTTGCTCACAAGGTCTTCCCGGACGCATGCGGGGCAGTGCGGGG